>JAYMFX010224685.1:0-10255 GCA_036784945.1 Monocelis spectator | reverse complement strand
TATCTCAGTCTCCTGCTTCCATCTGTCTGGGTAGACCCCGATCTCTTGTAGATCATCTATCTCAGTCTCCTGCTTCTAATCCATGATGCGAGGTTATATACAAAATAAAACCATAGATTATGCGCTTATCAAGTTCGCCTGAAATATAACACGCTTATATCCATATGACATTAAATTGAGAATCAACATTATATATGTCTAGGTATATATATTATAATTATCATGTGAATTTAAATATTTTATAAGAATGGAAAGCCATTGAAATTCACGAGAAACAAATTTAAGCATAGAATAAATACATCGTATGTTTTAATTGTCTTCTATATGGCGAGTGATTTACAAAAAGAAAATGAAAACAATAGGAACTTAATGAATGAACGAACGAAAGAAAGAAATGAAACAATCCCAATATGACAAAAGCACTCAAGAATTGACTAGGGAAGATTCAAATTTTAGTTGAATGCGGAAATGAGCATTCATTCATTCATTCAGAGTATACGATAGGAAAGAGAAATTTAATAATAATAATCATTGCATCGTTGGGGACAATAATACTCCTATATGAATGTATAAGAAGGAGAAATTAGCATGGATTTACTTAATTTAATAAACTGTCAACTTAAAAAGTCGAGTGAAATTTCCATAGACCACATAATATAATCTATTTATAGGACAGGCGATAACACGCCTGGTCTCTACTGACTGCTATGCCTTGATATCTAAAAATAGACAGGGAATTCCTAATGAGAGTGCGTTCTCATTGGCTATGATTTTGAAAGTGCAATTGAGACTTTCAATCCTGGATTGGATAGAAATCCCAATACTATCTAAATTTCTATTTCCAGGGCCGAAAATCGATAGAGCAGATAACAATGATGAACCATATAATATATTCTGATTGCTGCTTTATCTTTTATAACAATTTTAATTAATGAAACACATTCTATGTAGTGTACTGTTACTATGAACCTGTTACCTACCTACCTACCAGTAAACACTCTAAGGATTACCTATAGACACAGTCACCGCGTCAACTTTAATTAGGTAATTAGTTTCAAATATATTATCAATTAAATGATTTGAAAAAGTTTACATATAATAACTAACTAATAACAATA
This sequence comes from Monocelis spectator, assembly GCA_036784945.1. Classification (NCBI taxonomy): domain Eukaryota; kingdom Metazoa; phylum Platyhelminthes; order Proseriata; family Monocelididae; genus Monocelis; species Monocelis spectator. The sequence goes on along the minus strand of JAYMFX010224685.1, from coordinate 9,137 downwards.
ATGGCGTATATTAGACAACTGAAGACTTATATAGGCATAGAAATTGCTTTGTTTCCATTCAGTTACCAGTTGATTCGTCGCAGTACAAGACTAACTAACTATATCTAACAAATAATTCATATTTTGAAATAGAAAGTCAGTCATTACCTATAGATAGAGAAGGCATTGATTGATCGTCAATAATCGCATTCATATTCAAATTATTTCAATATGAGGGAAACACTAGCAATGATATTCATATGGATAGCGCGGCATATTATTATCTCATGACGATACTTCACTCTCGACAACTATATGTTAAATAGTTAGCAAATAATGACAAACAAGTTACCTAACTCTCAACAATTATCAGACATAGTTCACGACAACAACAACACAATGCAAAAAACAAAACATTGAAACTATAACAAATGAGAAAAAAAAATAATTATTTTCATTTTATTTTTTTTTACTTCAGAAAAATTTTTGGCTTTCCGCATATCGGGAGTTTTCTTGTTCCAGCGTTTAACATAGAGAACACAGGCGTTGCATAGATCGCCATGCCTTTCAGTTGCCCCAGCTCCAAAACATCCAGAGAAATATTGAGAGAATCGCTGACTGTCGGTGAAGCGAGAGCTCGATGATTTGGTGCCGCAGATGCAACAACCATTAGCACTGCGAAACGGTGATCTCACGCTCATGATAACACAACTAAAATTTATAATTGACAAAATAATTTGTCAATTTGTATGTTGTAGCAGCGACAATGTCGAACTATACAGTCGAAATAAATATTCATTTAATTTCTAGGTATCTACACATAAATAACTGTTCTTGCAGCATCACGATTTCATTTTAACGAATTCATCAAATTAATTTGCATTCAAATATCCAGTATAGATATACGAGGTAGCAATCAGTTAGAAAATATCTCAAACAAATTGTCAAAAGGGGAAAATTTTCCAGACAATTTATTCGTGATGCATCTAAGATCGGATTGTGTATCTATAGAATTTCTGAATCATTCATTTTCATCAATGAGAGAGAAAACAACAAGCTATTCATTTCTTTGATGGATGACAAGGAATTTGAATAAAAGACTTATTAGACAATTAAACTATTTGAATAGTTTATCCATCAAATTAAAATGTTGAACAGAAATGACAAATTTTAAACAGCATATCTTCTGTTCTAGAAGAAATTTACATATTTGTAATTTTGAAATTTTTATTTGGAAAAAGAAAGCTGTTATGACAAAAACTGTTTTCAATTATGTTGATAAGCATTGCTTAATGTAAATTCTATTTATAAATTTACTAGAAATGAACAATCAATATTAGAATTAAGAGCAGGAATTGCAACAACCGTATCCAATTTGTAGAATAAAGATTCGTAAATTTTGAATGAAACATATAGGGACAAGGCTGCCTAGACTTAGTCAATTGATTAAATTAGAACTATTCATTTTAACTGAATGGCATATTACCTGAAGTCATTAAATTATAATAATTGTTATTTTGTTGTAAACTTTCTGTGAATTATTCTGTCTCAATCCAAAATATTTTTGTAACAAAGACCTATATATTATGTTTATCTTGCACATTTATTTTATAATAATTTAAAATCTTAAGCTTACACACTAAGTAAAAGTGGAAACATAGGTCTAGACTGAGAGAACCAGACTTTATTAGGGATTACAATTATTTCCACTAGTAGACAAAACAAATGCTTACTAATCTATCTATGGATAATACTCTGTTAGCCTCATTTAATAAGAAAATAAAGATTATACATAAATACATGACCTGTTTCACATAGCCATTGAAGTAGCTAGCAATGAATTTAAAAAAAGAAGATTTTAATGCCAATTCTTCTATAATTTACTGCCTTATTCTTCGAATTGAAGATGCAACCCATTTGAATAGTATCTAATAAATCAGGGCATAAACATAACATACAATAGAAATATTCCTCAAAATGCTACACAGAAATATTACAAAAAAGTTAATGGAAGCTTGGTTCATGCTCTTGAGTCTCTATTGGTACAAAGACTGTGGTCAATCAAAAGAAAATGGCATACCACTGTGAAATTGTGAAACATACACATGAAATAAGTCTATTGTTAAATTTCCCTTTATTTTTGGGGAATATAATTGACTTTTTTATTGAATATATTTTACATAATGAGTTTAAAAATTATATATAGTTTCAAATAGAAAAAAATATTTAAATATTCTGGCCTATTCATATTATTGTACTACCTCATACTATTGGTTGACAAAAATCAAAATGAGCTAACTACCAACTATAATGCCAAAGTGTCTTCTTTTGCAAAGCATTGCACATAGAGATCAGTTAGTCTAATTTCTATGTTTTTTGCATAACTAATTTGAATGGTGAATAATGATGTTATGTTTTTATAAATAGCAAGATATCTATTTGTTTTCTTCTGGTTATAAAGCTTCTTGAACCATTGTAGTCATATCAATAAATCAAGAGTTTCTCTTTTATGATTAATAAGTACCAACATGAAAAATAGCACAGTAGAATATTATAAATAGAAATTGTCCCACAAGAGCAATAATGATATAGCCCTGAAAGATGAAATCCCGACTGAAAATACTTATCAGAAGTTAAATAGACTTTTAACAATGCAATATGAATGCCCCTAATTCAAATCCAACCATTTTGGATTGTTATGATACTAATGTATCTTCAAAGTTGATTTTTTTCAGTGCAACAATTTATGCAAGTTATTTATATGACTAAAATAGGCATGTAAACACCGAGTATCCAGTCAAACATCATATAGATTATAAAAATATCTAGTAAATGACTATTATCTCACCCATTCCAGTTGACAGAGATATAAGTGATACAATAAAAGTTCTAACAATAAGCTATATTTGGATCTGAAATAATGTGTGAGCAATAACTAATAAAATTAACCTACTTAAATCAACAGATGCGCTCAATCTTTGCATTGTAAAAGTAACTTTTGTCATTGACTATTTCAGATTTAGATTCAGTTACAGTCAAACCCATTATCCTGCAACTCCGCTTTATTGCCACCAATTATAGGTACCAATTTCCTTGTATGTATTTTACTGTATTGTACCACCAACCCTGCTATCCGCCAATTAGAATTGAGAACAAAATCACAATTGTTATGTTATGAAACCCTATATATCTGCCAATGTCTATTTGTGTAGGTATGTAATACCCCAGTAATATACATACAGTTGTATCTACCTACATAATCTGCCTGCGCCAATTAATTGTGGCAAGCATCAACTAATCAATACTGTGATATCTAGGTTAGTATGTCTGTCTGTATCTACTGATTATATACTTAATCATAGAGATCTTACAGGGGGTAGAGAAGCAATCTGAAGAATCACTGCATCATGAGGGGAATGTCAAGCAGCATGCAATTCTTAAATTTATTTGTTTATTTATCTATGAAAATAAATACACTACAAAAAACAATTATTTATTTATACATATATCACCTTTTGACTTGTTATATCAATGATTTGACTTTGTATATATGCATGAGCTATTTATTATAAATATTAATTTTTACAACTTAAGCTGATTAGTATAGAAATTGTTGGATGTATTAAAGGATGCTTAATTTATCTTAACATTTTATAGCAAAATGATTTCTTATCAATGAACTATGAAGCTTTAAGTTTCTTCATCAATCCAGTAAATTTAAGCAATTTTCTAAAGGTATCATAGAATTATATGCAACAAAAATATTCAAGCTAGAAACAAATTTAATTAAAAAAATCTATAAAAAATTTCGTAAAAACTTGTTTATATAGAGGAATAGATATTATTATATAATATAAAAAAGTTATTAATAAGACAATTGCAAAACAGAATAACTGTCAAATAATAGAACATATACTTTTTGGCTGATTAGAAATAGCAAGAAGCACAAAAATCAATGTTATATTTATGTCAATAACAACCAAAAAATAAGATACTTTTTAATGTAGCTGACATTCAGTTATTCCAGTAAAACCTTTATTTTTCAATGTTGACTATGAAATGCCACTTCTCTAATAAAATATCAGAAAGATAGAAAAATATTTTATAAAAGATACTTTAAGAATACAGGTGTATAAAATAAAGTCTAAATAATCTCAACATGGAAGAATAATCGTAAAATATCATTTAAGAAAAAGTTATACTCAAATACAACCACCTTACCAAATAATGGATCGAAACAAAATTAATGGACTCCAATGCCTAAAGACCGGAACATCCTTCAGCTGTTTATCGACCTTGAAACTTTGTTTACTAAATTTACTGTGTTTAATTGGTTGGTTTAAAAATACCGCTCGCCAATATTTAAAAAAAAACACTTTTATTTAAAATATTATTTTCAACAGAATACTATTATCTACTATATTATTCAATATTCTTCTGCTAGGACACAGTTTGAATATGAATTATTCATATTATAGTTATGACAAAGAATTATCAGGGATGTATTGCATTTTTTAAGTGTACTATGACTTAAGCGCTTGGCTGCGTCCACACGAGACGTTTTTCAAGTGTGATAACATCAGTTTTTTTATTTCAAAATTTGGAAGCATGCATTTAAAAAAAAACACTCTTTTTGGTTTCAGTCATTAGAAAGACTCGTAAAACTCAAGACCTTTGAAGAATAGCCTACTGTGGACGCAGCCAAAGATATTAAAAGCCAAATTAATAAAAGCATGTGACAGTGAGATTTCAGCTTTGAAAATAGTACTGTAAAACGATTTATTTTACAATAATCATTTCTTAAATAATTCTTTCGCTCTGCAAACGTTTTTTACGTAATCGTTTCATATTAGGCCTATAATAATTTGATTTTCTTTGAACTCGATTAAAGTGTAAAACCGCTCTACTGTTATTTGTGTACACTTGTTTATTCTATGTATCTATTTGAATGATGGTATATATATCACCTCTCACACAATCTAGCTGCATCAATTCGGAAGAGTAAAAGTACCTATAATTTCCGCATTATCATATAAATTAAACGGCTTTTGCGCCTTTTATCAGAGAAATTTTTACAGGGGACGACCAATTTCGTTCATTTAATCGCACTCAAACATCGATCCTAGAAAAACTTTATATTAAAGTTATTTATGCACACGTATTTCAGAATACAAATTTATGAATCTGCTGAATTGACTTCAAAATCGGATTTTATGCTAACTATTTCTATTAGGTTAATCTATGAAACATATAGAAGTGAAGTAAAAAATGTTACTGTTTATTTAATTGCTAAAAATGATATTTTAAACCATATATGATGAAATATTGCAATCAAATACAGTCATGCAGCTATTTACATGTTTTAAAAGCATAATGTGTTAAAAATTATTTCTTCGACCAGGTCTACGACCACGACCAAAGCGTCTGTTTAATGGAACCTGCACTGGATCACGAGACCTATCCCTATCTCTATTATTGATACGACTTTGTCCATCTGGATGGATTGCGACATCAATATAATCACCGATTGAAAAACTTTTCATCTTTAAAGTAATTTCAGAGTCTGGATTATTGTCCCTGCCATTAATGAATGAGCCAAGTTCTTTTCTTCGGTAAGCAGAGCGGTTTAGTTCAGAAAAAACGATTGAAAATTCCAATAGAGCACCTTTTTTACGAGCCTCTGAGCATTCTGCACGAATATGATTCGCCAATTCTTCTACGGATGCATCAATCCTGAAAAGGAAAATAATTTAAAGATAAACTTCAATATTTAAAACAAAAGATAATATAGGCAAATAGTCACAAATAAAATTTTCAAACATTTGTTTTGAACTCAAAGTGATCATCATATTATGTAGATAAAAAAATTATTGCAATCTTTGAACAACATAATTTCATATGGATTACCCACAGACGATCGTATCTTTTTGATGCCAAGCCCGATGATGAACATTCCTTTTTAAGATGTTGGCTGATAGATACCTCCAAAACATTATCTTGGATCCTAAAAGTGTTACTCTAAACTTCTTTTTGCAGTCTCAAGTGCATCAATTTATGTATCTTCCAGATCTTCTTGTGGCCAGATCTGCATATCTTTGTATCTTCTAATCCTCTTTTGAGAGAATGCAATGTTTATTATTATTAATGCTTGTTGTTTCTCATTGGGTGAGGTCAACTTTTAATTAATCTAAAAAATTTCTTAATCTAAGATTTAACATAAATTTTAGCAGTTCAAATTAGATTATCTTATTTTTTTATGAAACTATCTTATTATTTTCTCTAAAAAAGATTAAAATTGATCAATTAAAAATTCTTAATGTCTAAAATCTTATATTAAGACAAGACTTGTAATCCATTTCTTATTATGTGAATATAGACTGCACAGTCTAAATGAGATTGTGGAGATAAATTGAAAATCAAATTCTGCAGCCAAATCATCAACGAATACTCAACTGTGATTCGCTAAGAAGTAATTGCTGACTTCTAATCACAAATGAAATTCGCGATTAAGCTCGCCTGCCTGAATTTTTCATGTTTCTAATTGTCCCCTCAATGAGAATCAGATCAGCACTCTATAGATCACCTTGTATTCATTACATCTCCTGTATGGTTTGAACTAATTAACAAATTAATCGACTGTTATTTACATTTGATGTACTCTTTGCAAAGATATTCAAAGTAAGGGAATGATTGATTTCATATCTACATATCAAATTCATAATTATAATGCTGCTTTCTTTTCAAATATTTTGAGATCCGGGTTTATGTCAATTTGTATAGAGATAATGAGGCACATATTAAATAATTACCATGTATTGATTGCTATTTCTGATTTGGGAAGTCTGCTTTTGGAAAATTCAGATAGAGAGTTAAATCTTCCTGAAGTGGAATAAAATATTCTGATCAAGATAGGACATGTTTCTTCACGAACTAAGGGCTTAGGAAGAGATGATGGATCAATAATTGATTGCAATTGAGAGCGAGGTTTCTTAACAACTGAGTCCATCTAAATAATTTGAGAATATAATAAAAAACAGATACACAATATACTATACTATCTTATTAGATTGTTATCATCATACACAAGCAAAATTTTGTTTATCCAAATTCATACTTAGAATGTGGATGCACGCTAAGAGAAAATTAAAAGACAGTAGTATTTATTGGATGAGCTTTTCATAAGCTCTGTAAAAAGCTTGTAAGAGAGTTTTGCATATTTACCAGAAAAGACAAACTAATCCATGAGTTTGAGTTAATTTTGTAAGAAATTTATGTATTTAAATCATTCAAAATAAATTTCTTCTAAAAACATTTTTGTATTTACAAATGTAAACAGGATTATATTATACCGGTTATATTTCTATACATGCTATACATGTATAGAAATAACATTTAAAATATGAATGTCTTTATAATTGTAAAAGATGTAAGAGTAAACTTTTATTTTAACAATAGCATTTAAATCAGAGTATCACTAAAAGATGGTGTATTGCAGACTGTGGTGTGAAATACAGGTACAAATTAGAGTTGATTAAATTTACTGTAATATTATATCTGTAAAAACAAGATGTTTTACATTCAAGCAAATATTAACTTCTTTTATACAAAATTGATGAACTATCATCATACATGACATGTCTAAACATAGTCAAATTTCCCTGGAATAAACAATTCTTGGAAAAAAGCACAAGCTGACTTCTCCTGAATTTTCATTAGAAACCTAGTCAAATTTTTTAAAAAAAACTATGAGAAGAAGCACACACTATGCTACACTGCAAATAAAAAGATTAAGTTACAGTAAATAAATTGCTGTAAGTTGTCTGACCTACTTGTCAAAATGGTTTATGTTGTGGCCCAATTAGGAACCATTAAAAGTTCCAGTTGGATAGTTTGGAACTTTCCGACCAGTTGGGAACCATGAAAAAAGGTTCCTAATTGGGCCACAACAGTTATATGTCAAGTTATGAGATTAACCAATGAGAATGTCTGATTTACCATCAACTTATATAAGTTGACATCAAGTTATGCAAACAACCAATCAGATTTGTGTATTTCTGTTTATAATTTGACAGACCCATTTGTCAATATGGATTGATGTTTTTAATTTGTAGTGTAGACTCTATATAGTTTAATTAATAAAAAAACAAACAACTATTTGCTTCATGAAATGTATTAAAAACATTTTTTGTGACCATCTGTCTCATCATTGTTTACCAAATTATGATCTATAAGAATGTTAATTATTGCTTGATCAAATATTATTATAATAAATTATAAACATAAGTACAATACAAGTGCAATCAAAGTAATGACTAATGCTTAGTTTATATTATAAAACAGTTGCATCAATATAGTAATATTCATACTGTTAGAAATATTATTTCAAGAAACAAATAATAAAATTGATATTTTATTCAAATGTCAACTGCTTAATGAATATTTTTAAATTGTTTCTTTAATTCCAATATTACTGATGATCAGAAAATATCATTTGGATTTCAGAAGTAATCAAAAATTGGATTTCAGAAAATCATGGAAATTCACAAATTCTATGGCTATAATGATATATTGTTAGAGATTAAATAAATCTATGACTGCATGGATAAATTTTAGCCAGTCTGGTGGGAGTATTATTAAGATCACATAGAATTTAGGGAATCAAACTTGTGTAGCAAAATATTTAGCAAACCTATATTTAACAAATCATGTTGTATTTATTCTCAATAGCACATAATAATTAAACATTGATAGAAACATGTATTTATGCACCAATGTTCACATTTGTTAACTCCATTACCGGACCATGAAATTCTGAGTTTGAAAGATTTATCAGAATTCATAGCTGCATATTATGTGCCTTCTATCATTACTATACAGGGGGATTGACCTTCAAACTCTATGAAATTTCAATACCTACGACCAGAAATATACTACTACTAGTTATCTTATGAATTTCCATAGATTTGAGGGTCACTTTATCATATTTTGATTCCCTAAATTCTCTAACGATACAATATTCAGTTATATGATATCTATCCGGATACTGTGATTATTATATGCAGAGGGCAAAGCCCAAGGTAAATAATAAAGCTACAGTATCCCAATAGATATCATATAACTGTATTGTATGGCGAGATGAATATCAATGGAATTGATGA
>JAYMFX010224684.1:3323-22732 GCA_036784945.1 Monocelis spectator | reverse complement strand
TTCATAGATTAAAAGGGTACACGTTTTTGAACAGTGAAATTTGTCTCTGTTGTCAAAAAACGAACTTTTTTACAGGATACCCTATACTTTTCAAGCATAGCTCGATGTGAAGAAACGCACGCTTCAATACACTTGATCAAACTATCGATTTCATGGACTCCGCTCTCGGCCCTGTCTCATTCTCTCTCGCTTGGATGAATTATATCACTATCATTAGTTTTGTATTATCTCTCGCTACTTCCATTCTCGCTTCCAGTACTATTCTTTATGTACGTTTTTGCAAGTCTTATAACAAACCAACGGCCCAATATCTGGATACTACAAACCCGGAGAAGATAGTTACTTACAATAATATGGACTTTTCGCATACGGTTACTTCTGAAATTTTCCAAGGGCCCAATCAGACTTATCGTGTAGACATTCATCATACCATGATAATGAAATATACTGTCTAATTTCTTTAATCAATTTTTTAATGCTGCACTATTATTATTCTCATTCCTCCTTAACATTATGCTCTATGATTGTGATCGATTTTATTGACAATAATATTGCTAAACATTCTCCATTTCTCATGAACTATTTATGCATTTAACGTTGCAATTTTGACTATCTCTATTATTATGTGATCGATTTTATGTGCTCTAGTTACCATCTACGAATTCTTTTCCTTTCATTAGTGATCTATTTTAGACACCCTCCATCCAGCAACACAACTCCTGAAGCTGCTCCACGTTTCCTACTTTGAAACCCGGCTCACGTGTCCGCTCGAGGTGCAGCCCTATTCACTTCTACTCTACTGTCGATCACACTAATCGGCTTACTGCAACGTGATCCACGAAGAATCAAGAGGCTCCCTGCTACCCGACTCAACTGTGTATCCTGAAAGACAATACGCTAGTGTCGATCACATTGATCGGTCACTAGGAATCCTGATCCTGATATGAACTGAACTATATATCTGAGTTTGGAATAATCTCTAATTCCTCTCTCATTGTGAATCACCCCACGTGTATTGAAGAGACATCTAACACTATTAGTGATCAATTCCCATTATAATTGATTTCTTAATATCATATAATGAACTATGTATGAGATTGTGCACACATTGTTCCCAGTCTACAATTTTTGCTCATCTTTCCCATCGTCAACAACGCTACAAGTTTGCGAATATACACGGTATATTCTCCCTTGTTAACATTATTAAAAGTTGTATTTTATTATTATTGTGTTATCGATTTTATTGTGGTACATGCACCGTTCATTCTACATCAATTTTTGCTCTTATTATACTATTAAATCTAATTATACTCTAATAACCTGATCTCACTGTGGCCCTCGTCTTACCTCCGGCAGTCACCTGCTGGTGGGTGTGGCGAATGTAATGATACGAACTGTTGGCTCAAGAATGAGTACGATCCAGAGAAGGCGCAAACAGTAGTTAGAATTATTTTGAAGAACTGAGCAAAAAGAGATCATTTAGAGTTATTTTATCCAAAAGTATAAAAAATCAATTGAAATTAGTAAACTATAAATTTTATTATATATTCATAATTTTATGATTAAGGCATAAAAGTCTATATGTACAATTATTCTACATGTCTTGAACACATACTTACACTAAGAATATTACTTGTTATTATAATAGTGTTTTAATCATCCAATTTTATGAAAAACAAAAAGGTTGAATTCGTTACTCCTTGAGAAAAGCGCGTTAAGTCAACTATGAAAGCAATCTAATCAAGGTACACTATTATACTCAATGATGGTCCATCGTTAAGTATCCCATATATTCGCGTTATCAGTACGATTGCTAATTTTAGAATAGCTTACTTATTATTATTAGAATTGCCCATTTATTTGAATATTGTTCAATTATGCTTGATAATCTGATGAATTATGCTCCTAATCTATGTACCCAATAAATATGTTGATCTATGTCAGTAAATCAGTCTTCATTTTACTTAAATTGCGGAAGTAACTTAGAGTAAAGGCGACCTATGATAACAAGAAAATATACAATTAACGCGGTGAATTATAAATATAGAATGATTTCCCGCGCTTTTTGAGAATTTTACAATAGATCAGTTAAAGAGAAAACTTACATGCGCAATTGACATAATCATAGTGTATCATAATTTGTTTTATGCAAAAATTTATCAAACTTTTGCGAATCTAAACATTGCCTAGAAAACATATTAGTGTTTAAATAAAGCTATTTATTTAAAATATTTCGCTTGTAAACTTTAGTGCCGGCGATATTTTTATTTCTTATTTTGACTTACAATAGCAAATATGAGCAATCCATGGGAGAACTACCCTTTACCACCAAATATTGAAAAGAAATATGACTTTCACTCAAAAAAATTGTAATTGGTTTGGTTTTTTATGTGTATTAAGATTGTTTATGGTGACATACAACAAAATACTATGAAATTATAATGTTTTTGTTAAATATTGTACATACATGCCTGATTATAGATAATTCATCCATTATTTAAACTCTCATGAGGTGATTAACTGAAATATTACTAGTAGACAGGCATCGTGGATACTTCCTTTGACTTTACTATGGAGAGCAACGATGCAGCTCCTATAGATTGCACGTTGCTGCTCTACTTAAATTAAATGTATATGGACACTGGTTGGGACTACTTGTTTGACTTGACCATGTCAAGACTTGGTTGCCAACATATATAGTATATAGAGAAGTGATCTAGGTAGAAGTTCACCCTAATTCAAATCTGGTTATGTTTGCTCCAAATTGCAATGCTGTCAATAAGTATAGCTAACTGAATAAGTGTTTAAAACGAACTACACTTTTTTAAACTTGCTTATAAATTACTATACTAATTCTCATTAATAAAAATAATTTGATGCATCTATAATGATGTCAAGTTAAATGCATTTTAACATGCATCTTTTAAAAAAAATATTCATCTTCTTTAAAATATTTTTTATTTAAGCTTTTTCATTAATCATATGGATAAATCAACATCCTGGGAAGATCCACGTGCAGCATATTATGCCCAACAACAAAGAATGTTCACTCCTAACTTCCCCCCAAAACCAGTGCAGGTATTAATTAAACTTGTATTTAATTTTTTTTATTAGAAATGATATGTTGAAAGCTTGTACTATGTTGGAAACAAGTTGACCATTGGATATACTAAGTCAGATAATATACAGATGCAATCAAAATATTTTTGTAGCTCAGAAGCTCCCTAAAATGAAAACATAATCAATTGACATGGTTACCAACTAATTTATTTGTCAGGAGGTCTCATCTCCAACAGGATATTCATTTCAAAATTATTTGTTAAAATACTGACTTAGGATGAACATTATGTTTTGCAGACTCTTGCCCATCATCCAAGTCCTCAACCTCAAAGGGCTGCTCAACCATCAGGGAGCTCTCTCGGTCTTACAAATATGGTAAATTAGTAGTATTCAATTTCAGGCAATACCAATTTATAAGATGTTTCTGCTGTATCTATTGTTAATGAGACTGATCAAATAGGAATTCAATAGTTTATAAACATCTTCAACTATTTATTATGCTAACAATTTCAGAATACGAGGTCTCGAGCTCCATCGAGTGACATGGAAGAAACGAATCTTGATCTATTTTTATTGGATGATGGATTTTCATTCGAAATTGCCACTCTCCAATCGAAATTTCCTAATATTGCAGAATCTGAAATAAAATCCGTCATTAACAAGTAATGCATTCATTAAAACTCTCAAAAATCAATAATTTTACAATTTGTTTATAATATGTAGTATTTTGGTGAATCGTTATTTATTTAGACACAATGGCAGTCTCGATAAAGCTACCAGAGAACTGCAGACTGAAGTGGATGCTAAAAACCGGAAGCAGGAATTCGAAAATAAAGTGAAAGTTGTCTGCGATAGTTTTCCTGAATTTAACAAGGATTATGTCTCTAAGATTATGAAGAAGTGAGTCATAGAAAACTAAATTGCTCTTTCTCTCTCCCCCTCTCTCTCTTCTCTTTCTTTCTCTCTCTCTCTCTTCTCTCTCTCTCCGATTCTTATTGTTTAACACTATGTATTGATATTTCTATATTTCTTAAGAGGGCTACCGAACAAATGCTTGATTTTTATAGGCACAATCTCATCGTGTACAAAGTGCGCGATGAGTTAGCAAGTACTCGCACTAAGCGAGCTGATTGTCTGCGTGTTCTGAGGATGCAATTTCATGATGCTAAAGAGGCTGTGATCAAGGATATCTTTGAAGCGTGCAATTACGACTTGAATGACGCATCCAAGACATTAAAAGAGATGGGATTTGCTCGGCCGAGTGTCACGCATGTTCCAAGGTCAACTGCTGGACAAAATCAAATTTCTTCTTCTTCACTCGCGGCTCAGAGTCAATGTATCAGCCAAAACAAGCCTGGCCCAGAAGCATCAACGTATGTACACCGAATAGATAGATAGTTTCATATTTGCTTTTGTTTATTTTAGTGTTACGTATCTCTGTTTTAATATTTTAGTGCCTCCGTCAGATCGAAGTCTCCAACTGTAAGTTGTAAATTTGAATCTCCTGTTTTCTATGCACTTATTAATTCTGATAGATTGTTTAAATGAACTAACTGATAGATTTGTAAACTTCCTGTTGAATCGATTCATCCATAACTAAGCTAGACAATCAAGTCATTCTGTTAATCACTCGCATCTTCATGATTTAGCCGGTACAAGCTTCAACCACCACGAATTTGAAGATTGCCGAATCAGCGCCGGCTAAGAAATCGGCAGCTAAACAGAATGTGAAAGCAAAGCCTAGAGAGACTAAACCAAAGTCTAAGAAAGTATTCAATCGGAAACAAACTGCTTCACCAGCTAAATCTGAGATACGAGAGACGCCCGTGTCTCATTTAGCAATGGGTCCGGATTCTCATTTACAAAAAGGTCCGAATCCAGGTCTTTTGTATTCCTCTGAGCGATGTATTCCACTCGCTCTTGGTGCGGACCCTAGTTTACAGCATGGACCCCAATCAGGATTACAGCAGGGCTCTCGTATTCGAGCACTGGGTCATAATCCACTCCTGTGTAAAGGACCGGATGTTAATTTGAGGCTTTCATCGAATCCTCATCTTATTGTTGGGTCAGTTTAAATATTCGGCATTCATTCTCCTTGGCTTGTGATGTTCGACTGCAAGTCTAAATGAACTGACTCTCATGAAAACAGAGATAATATTTCTATTCTATATCTAATCATACTTATATACTGAAATAAATATATTTTGAATTTCAGCTAGATTATATATTATTATGTGTATGTTTGTTTTAATTGGCTTTCATCTCAACTTCTTAACCACATTGCTTTAATTACTTATTCAAACTATCCATTTTCTTATCTCTACATACTCATTATTATTATTGCCTTGTTGGTAGGAGATTTTGTGCAATATTTTAATGCTTTCTTCACTTAATCAACATTTCTAACTCTTGTGTTCCTGTTATTGTTTCTGTAAATCCACCATAGAAATAGTCTAAAACAATCCACAGTATTAAAGATTATACTATCACTCTTAAAACATCGATATTGTAGAATATTTATGACATTGTTTGTATATCTATCATATTATATTTTATACGTTTAATTAATAATATATCAATAAATATATTTATCTATACACTTGGATAATTCTTTATTTTAATTTCATATGAATGCGTAAGAAAGCGATAGATCAATTATTGATAAGTACTACTATATAGTTGTTTTTTCTATGACCAACATACATACAGAAATCTCTAGACATTAATTAAAACCTGGGCAGAAACATCCTCAAAATCTAAAGAAATTATCTTCACAAAGCCACACTCCAGAGATAGTCATACCGGTCAACATAAGTAGAGTTTGCACCTTGAACATCTTGGGCCAAAACGTAAAACCTCGTATATAGTCAATATACACGTCAAAAACCAACTTGTAGCAAATCTTCCTCAAGAATACGCAATGAAGTTACTATTCATACGAAAGCAAATGTCTGCTAGAAATAAAGGACTACATCAAATCTATAATGCTATTATAGTTAGTCAAATAATCTACGCAAGCCCAGCATGGTGGCCTTACCAGCTCAGAACACCAAGACAGACTAGACAGATTCACAAAGAGAAGTATCAAGTTCGGGTACAACTGCAGAAACACCTTTTATGACCTCAAGAAAAATATTGTTTTCTCAGACAAACTTTTCCGAAAAGTCCTTCGAACCACCGGCACGTCATCCATAAACTTCTCCCTCTTGAGAATAACCACCATCTGCAAGGATCACGACATAGAAAGCATAACAGGCAGACTCCAGCAATCCGACCAACCAGAAAAAATTTCATATTTGTTACGTAAGGCGTGTTATCAAGAGAAAATTTCTAGAAAACTGACTCATAGATTTTTAACTCCTGAACTTGTTTTTCGTATCAAAAAATCTATCAGACGTTCCTCAACGACTCTTAAACGGAAGACGAGGAAGTTTGCAAATAATTTTTTTTATTTAGTCTAGACTATAAGAATAAAAGGAAGAGATGAGTGAAATACAGCCGCATGAAATCCACGCAGTAAAATGGATGGAATAGATGAATGAACAAGTATCATAAATAGTAAACTCCAAATAATTCAATAATATACATACATATTGATATCCTATACGTACTTCTTTTAAACGTAAAAAATCATTTTAAATATATAGCAATGAATAAAACATTTCCAATTTAGAATTAGAATAGCATCGAAAAGAGAATTATTACACAAATCTATTTCATCAATTAAATTATTATTTTCATAAAAAAGTTTCTCTAAAATTACTACTGACAAAGTGTAAGTAGTAAATTTATTTGTAGATTATTTTTTAATTTAAAATTGATTTTTCACGGTATGTTTTATCTAAACAGCCACCCCGTTTTCATAATTGGATCAGATTTACCATTTATATAAGATTATAAATAAAAATTGTGCGTCCACTTTGGGATAGCAAGACATAACAAGAGAAATCCAGAGATTACTAAGGCCGCAAAGAATGAACCTTTTCTATAAATGCAAACTATAAACTGAAAATAAATAGACAAACGAGGAAGCAGATCACATTGACATATTATAATTACAGGTATCGATTACGTAATCATGTGAGTGAAAGACCATCATAGGGTAGATACATAGTACACATGTTGGTAACAATAAATAATGGAAAGCTACTATTGAGATAAGAAGTAATACCTAGCATGTTAGTAGTACAGTAGGACATTCATTCGCATGAAGAAAGACACAATATTACAGTCATAGCCAAATGATAATTTTAAAATAAATGAATATATTGTCAATAATGAAGGGTAAAAAATAAAAATGGAATACAAAAAGCAAAAAGAGATATTCGGAAGCTTAGAATCGTGTAATATAAATTAATTTACTATTCATTATGATGTAATAATGATGAAATTATACAGAGAAATCTGTTTTGAAAATTGAATTTCGTAAATTTATAATCACTACTTATAAGTAATATTTAATTATAAAGTAAAATTTATACATTTTAACAATTTCTTAATAATAAAAAGTTCAATAAATTGAAATAATACCTTCTGAAGTACTTAATATTGCAAAAGAGCATAACAATAATCTACCGTCTCAAGAATAACTACAAACGAATTCAAACAAATGTCTACGTCTATTGCAAATGTGAGAATTCACGGCTGAGGGCATGTAAACATGAGATCTGGATCTTTGCACATGGAATTGTATTTGTTCTGAACCAGATCAAACAGATGATACAACCCAGACCGATTAGCACTGCTGATGTTACAGAACCGACACAAGCCATGGAGAAGAGTGGCGCAGTTTCTGTATCGAGAGAGACTCTGCAAATAAAAGGATAAAAGGATACAATATATTAACAAACAATGTTCACATTGCAAAAGTCTAAATTCAAGGACATTCCTCCTTACCGTAGATATATCACCTGAATATTCATCCGTTTCAGCATCACTCAGCTAAATTGAGAAAGACATTGAAATAATCATTATCAGATTCAAAACCATGGACATCAAACCCTCTGACAAGCCAGTTTGAAAGATATTCTGATCTGAAGAACTACAACGCTATTTCCGAGATAGCCCGGATTCGAACTCTCGACCCTTGCACTGGTAGGGTATCATACTATTAACAGTAGGGTTGAACTAAACGTCAAGATAATTAATTGCCTACAATACCAGCTAATCGAAGAACAAATTTATTTTTGAAGCGAAGTCCAGGGGTTGAGAGTTCGAATCCCGACTATGTACGGCTATCTCCAACGCATATTGAATATCTAATATCAATGTAGAATCAGAGAATGAGTTCTGTACTCACCAGACAGCCAGCATATTGAAATATGAGCCGGTTGGCGGAGACAACTTTTGATAGGACTCGAGTCTCGGAGAGTAAATCTTTGCGACGAGCTTCTCTAGCTAGATTGCGCAATCTGATGTAACAGCGATGATAAATGGTATTGCACTCGTGTACCTCTGCAATGCAATAAATCATTATTACCAATAGGTTGTGTAACTGCAGATAAACAGCATAGGAAACTTCAGACTGAAAACGAAACAATCTTAAAAAAATGCTTTTGAGCTAAGAGTTTATATTTTTAGTAACATGATGTATTGTGTCTATTTATAAGAGTGTTTTCCATTCCATAATGCAGATATTTGGCAACTAAAGGTCACATTTCGGACCTTAAGGTACAAGATAGTGTCCGATCGGCTTTGTATGAGCCCTTTTCGGACCTTAAGGTTCAAGATAGTGTCCCTTCGGCTTTGTATGAGGCCTTTTCGGACCTTAAGGTACAAGACCGTGTCCTATCGGCCTTGTATGAGCCCTTTTCGGACCTTAAGGTTCAAGATAGTTTCCCTTCGGCCTTGTATGAGCCCTTTTCGGACCTTAAAGGTACAAGATAGTGTCCCATATCGGCCTTGTATGAGCCCATAAATAAATAAATTTAATGTTTAACTTCTCACTTTTTCGAGCTAAATTTGTTGCTTTCAATTTTTGACTTTCAAACGCATTACGGAACTCTTTAAATGCAGCCTCGAGACAGAATAAAATGAGTTTATATAAAGCTATCTGCTCCATCACTCTAAAACAATTAACAAATATATCAGCTAGAACATTATAGTCAATTGGTTGGCGAATGATTTCTAAAAAAGAAAAACGGTAAAGAAACCTTTGTGCTTCTGAGGCAAAGCTTAATTTTCCATTGTCCTTTGAAGAATCGAAAGTTACTGGAGTCACTTTGAGCTTGGTCATTGACAGAGGAGTACTCCTCAGCTCCGCGAGCTCCATGAGAATCTGGCAGAGTTCCAGTATACTACAGGCACTTTTGATTATTTCAGTATGCTCCGGCTATACAAGTAACGTTGGTCAAACATACAGAACCAGAACATAAAGAGATATAAGGAACACAATATGTGTATAAAGAGCTTACTTCCATGATGTTCTCCTCAAGTAAAAGCGGTGGTTGAATGAGTAGGTCCGGGTCTATTCTATTGATCGAATCGTTCCGATCTAAAAAAGGATTACAAACAAACTTTCTCAATGATTCTCTGACAGTATTATTCTATGATCTAATACACAAGTAAGAGATAATCACTACCTCTTTGCAGGGAAGACTTTTTATATCGATCAATGTCATTGATGACACGAACATCTGAAGGAGCAATATTCCATCTGTTTTCAAGAATAAAACTATCAGAATCTGAAAAGCAAAAACAATAATAAAAAGATAGGCACATAGACATTTGATTGCCAGTCTAAGATTCTGAAATAAAATGAACTCACTGAATGACAGAGGTTGACAGTCAAGCTGCTGCAAGTTATTGAAGGTCGCAACTTTTGAAGTTAACTGGGTCTCTTCTGGAACTGCGGCACTGATCAATTCATTTATCGCCTCCTTAATACATAACGGCTTACTGCGAGATGGATTCACGGAGTCGCTCAGAATGCGGACACATTCGTTGGTGGGTGATGACGCAACTGGGCAACAATTGTAAGAGTTTGTGCGCTTCCTACCAAGACTTCCAAGGAAAAATTTCGCTGAAAGTTTAACATGTACATAATAATACTAGAAAAAAACGTTAGAAGATGAAATTTTAGTAAAATCAATAGCTTACGCTCAGATGGAGAGGATAGTTGAGGAGATCTGTCTTCATTCATGGAGATCTTTCGATTAAGGACGCGAGGCATCGGCAGTAACTACGGATAATCAAAATTTAAAAAATTTCATTAAACACCAAATACTTATTAGTTATTTTGCAAGTAGTATGCAAACTCGAATAATAATAAAACTTTTTTTATCGATTGGTTGCGTATAAATTTTGAAAAATGAAATTTACATTGGGACAACTAGGAGGTCTAACTTGAACAGTCTCGGTGTTTCTAAGAACAACTGATGGATTGGTAGGGGAATAATTCGCTTGCGATTGTATCGAAGAGTCGAAAAAGTTATTCCTAAAATCTGGACTGGTATTACAAGGCCCAATCAGATGGATGGGCACCTCGCAAGAACTATAAATAAAGAAATTGAATATGACATTGACATAAACTGTTGCAAATCGATTAATCTAAAATCAAATCAACCTCTCTCTACTAACCTGCGATTATCTTCCTTGCGATCTGTTTTAGTGGTTACTCCTTCAGATACTGAAATTCAATTTTAAATAAAATTAAGGTGATTCTTCCACTATACTTTAATAAAGTACTAAACAACCAAAGATAATATACCTTACAATCGATATAATAAAGATACAAGGCGGATGATTGACCAAGCCAAAACTCGGTCAATTTCTATGATATCTATGGTATCAAGATAAAATATCGGCTCTACATATTATTACTCTGAACATGCCAGAGACATTTCAAGATAATCGGAAGAGTTGGGCGGATATGGAAATTAAATCCGTGTCTAAAATCAATCGATAAAACTCGGTCAATTTCTATGGGATCTGTGTTCCGCGATTGGTTGGCTAGGGACACTTTTAGCTTTCACCGGGATATAACTGAGAGTAACGAATCAACCAAAAACATTGGAATAATGATAATAATATATACTGTTATAATGCATTTCAATCAGTCATAACAAAAAATATCATTCAAGCAGCAGAGAGCAAAATCATAACTTGAATTAGTAACTAGGCCAGCCGAGGTTAGGGAAACGATCTATAAATAATCAATCCACTGTAATCTCACCTGTTCTCCTACGTTCAATTTCTGAAGAAATAAAATCGAATTCTTTCATTAAGAAAACAAAACAAAATCATCATATGTCATCATACTACTACTCACTAATAAAAAGTAGTGAACTAAAATAAGTTATAATGTTATTTCTCTAATGCTGATGAAATAGTTCATTCAGTTGCATCATGAAATGAATGATTATCCGTCGATGTGATTCTTACCAGAGCCATCTTTATTCACAATCACGAAGTCGTCATCAAAAAAGTCGTCCTGAATCTTCACTGGACCTTTTCGCTGATTAAACAATAACATATCGGGCCTTTTATCATTCAGTATTGGTATGGGTCGACTATTGGGGATTTCCACTGGGCGAGAAGTGTCAAACGACAATTTCTAAAAGTGACATTAAAGTTGACGTCGAGTCACAATAAAAAGCAAATCTAAGAGATACTTTTAACCGTTCATTTAACATTTTCGTCATACTGATACTACTTACAAATTATTTGTAAGTAGTACGGTCAATGCTAAAATACGCAGGAGCCAAACTTAAGCTTTCTATACCTCTCTCCAGATAATACTACACAAACTTCATGACCATATCTAAAAGTGGTCGGACATAGTGACCAAAATACGTCCCAAAATAGTGATTTTTTACTATATTATTTACAGCAGGAACCAAAACATTTTCAAAACACGACGGATCACACGCAGGAGCCAAACTTAATCTCTCTACACTATTCCCTACTATCCCTCCAAGTTTCATGCCTCTAACTACTAGGGTTCGGACAGAGTGTCCAAAACAGTGTCATTAGGATTTTCTGTAGTAATCTAAATATCGCCGAGTTTGAACACTTCGATGTATTTTAAGATGGCTACTGTGTCTTACCACTTTGAGATATCGGCATGAAATTTCAGTATTATGTGGACAGAGGCATAGAGAGCCAAAGTTTGGCTCCTGCGTGCGATCGAACTTGTAGATGATAAGTTTTAGCTTCTGCAGAAATTGGAATAGAAAATATTAAGTAGTTTTGTACATTTTTTCGGCCATTGTGTCCGAACCCTAGTAGTTAGAAGCATGAAACTTGGAGGGATAGTATAGAGAGATTCATTTTGGCTCCTGCGTGTGATCAGTCGTGTTTTGAAAATGTTTTGGCTCCTGCTGTAAGTAATATAGTAAAAAATCATCACTATTTTGGGACATATTTTGGCCACTATGTCCGACCACTTTTAGATATGGTCATGAGTTTTGTAGTATTATCTGGAGAGAGGTATAGAGAGCTTAAGTTTGGCTCCTTCGTGTAATCGGTCTTTGTTTTGAAAAGGTTTTGGCTCCTGCTGTATTTTAGCATTGACCTGTTAGTTAACACAATATTTAGATGTAGAGCCTCACCCTGGAGTAGTAGCACCTGGTCTCTTGAGTAGAGTAGGTAACTGTGCGCAGATCATCACCAGAGTTGCTCCTCGTGGGAGGTAGGGCGCCTTCTCTAGTTGCAGCACCTGGAATATCGACAATACAGAAATACATCAGAAGATAATAAAACCTCATTATTGTTGAGAAGGATTTGAAAATAATTTACTTGTTTCAGGCTTGTTACATTTCTTCACTATAAAAGGGTGAGTAAGAAAGGAATCTAAAGGAAAGAAACCAGATGATATTAAGTGGACCACATTATTAGATTAATAAATTTGAATGACATTATTAATCTATGATACAACATCTATATACGATATCTTTCCATTATTCTGATTGTCTCGAAAATGATTGTGTGTAGTATTTCGTCATCAAGTAACGATTATCAAAACTAAGCATTACCATAATTGATTCGGTCTTTAGGATTCCTCACCAACATTTTCAAGAGCAGATCGTGCAATTCTTGAGAGGTACTAGACGGAGTTCTAAAATAATTATCATCGACTCAGGCAACTAGGTATGACTATTCTTTAAAAGTAAATTCATCAATGAATCATCAATAGCTAGCCCACTCACTTGGGAATTAATTTTGATGTTCGCACATACAGATCTTTCAATGCTTCGGGTGTGTTTGCAAAGAAGGGCGCCTTACCAGTCAGGCATTGAAATACGATTATGCCCATACTCCAAATGTCAGCCAACGAATTGTATTTCGAACACATAAGGACTTCTGGTGCCTTAAGAATAATAAGTAAGTGATTTTTAAAGACAAGTATCTCTCTACTATAGAGAGACTCATGGAAAACATTTACATATATACATTTTACTGAAGCTGCAAATATCAATTAAAACGTCGTATTTTCCAATTTGCAACCTACCATATACATAGGAGATCCACACATTGTTGCCGCCATCATCCCATCTTGAAGAAAGCGTGCAAATCCGAAATCCGCTAAATCGATGAATATAAGAAAATGTAATTTTTTTTAAAAAAGACTTCGAATCAATCAAAATTAACAGAAAATAAAAGAGTTACAAACATCGAAATCAAAGGAAGAAAGCAGAAATGTGGGAACCAATAAAAACCAACAAATTGATATCTATGGATAATTCAAATTTACCGATTCAATATTTTGTATTATGATAGATAGTCTGGGATTATAAACTCACCTAATTTGAAGTTGATTTCATTTGCGGGAACATTAGAAATTCCTTTTTTAGCAGCGAGGGCTGAATTGTAACACAACAAGATATTGCTTGGCTTCAGATCTCTGTGCATTATACCCTTCTGATGCATAGACTTCATGGCAGAACCTGGGGGTAAAAAAACGTCCTATGTCTTATTTAGATTCAATTGAATAAATTCAAAGAGTAGTTAATTAGTACCTATTTGAGATAACAAAACACGAATGGTATCTTCACTCAATGTTTTCAGTTCTAAAAATAAAATAATCACTAATAAATATATTGAATTATGATTTTTATGTTTTAACATAACTAATCATAAAGTACACGATCTGAGGAAAGTCTAATAGTAGTCCAGTAATTTCTTTGAACATCTTGAGATCCTGACTACAGAAAAACAACATGTTACTAATGTACAAAGTATGCACTTAATAATAGAAAATACTTATAAGAGAAATCATTTACTGATAAGATAATCAGAGAGGTCACCGCCATTGCAATATTCCATCACAAGATAGACAAAATTGGGAGCAATCTATAATTAATTGCACAAATAATTAAATCAATTTGAAAAACTGATGATAAAAAAGATCTGCTGATTAACTCACATCGTATGAAAATAACTGGACTATATTTTCATTATTCAATTCCTAAAATTTTTAGGTGCAAGTCATAAAGTAATAAATGATGCATTTATTTCTATAAAATTTATTAATAAATAGAGTCTCACTTTAAGTACGCAGATCTCTTTTTTCAAGAGTGATACTGACTTGATGTTGTTTTGCTCTTTAACCATTCGTTTTATGGCAACTGGCTTATTTTTATTCTAAATACATATATAGCTAGTAATTAACAATGATTGAATAAGTTATGAGCATATTGTTTTCACTTATTAATTAACTTACATTTTTATCATGCCCCTTATAAACAATTGCAAAAGCCCCATTTCCCAGGATGTCGACAGCATTGTACTCATAATCTCCTAGAGCAACTAGATTTGCCATATTTTCTAGATTGTAAGCATAAATGATAGATAATAAGTCATTTTAATTTTAGTTTACATATAACTCATTGAAATTAAGAGCTCAATAAGCTAATGAATTGATTTATTAAGCATAATAAGTGAGAGGAACATTGTCTTAAATGATAATAGCATTCTTAAATTGCCCAATAAGTTAGTAATTATGATGAAAATGTCTAAAGATTTAGTCATAAAACATCAAACAAAATGAATCTAAATAACATGCAATATTTCAAAAAGCTATTCACACTTTATTTTTTATATGCTATATAAATTAAGAATCTTAAATTTCATTTGACTGATCATTAGAAATAACACATATATATGATACAAATTAGAGACTAAAAACAACATAGATCAAAACTATGCTAATATTCAGAATTAATGCTATTCAAATCTAATATTACTCACCTTAAGGTAAATTTCAATGTAATTTGTGCCTAACTATATAGCTTAAAAGTGTCATCTCAACGAAAAGTAAATATCTTTAATGGCGATTCAATGACCCAGCTGATAAAAATAAACTAATTGGAAATGTAACCTTGAAATTTGTAAGAAACAACCTTGAAGTTCTATTTTTCAGACTATTTTAAACAAAAATGTATATATAATAGTATAATATATGTATTAAATATATCTAACCATCTAATATATTTTTAGAGCATAATAATTAGTTAAAGTATATATATCACTTTTACTTTTAAATTAAAATTAAGAATTATTTTTGTAATTTATTGTTTTCCTAATTTCTACGTAAAGTAAAAGAAATAAAAATAAGTAAAGCAAGACATAACATGATTAAATAAATACTAATTTAATTTGTTGTATCACTATATTTGTAGTTATAGAAACGGAGTCGTACTCGTAGTTCAAAAAATAGAAATAATTTATTTATGGTATTACGTGAAATGATTTCTTCTTAATAAAGCCGTTCTAATCATAAAATAAAATAGAAAATTATGTTTTCTATTGTTTATTATGGAATAAAATCAATATGCTTAGAATATATAAACAAATTTGACTCTGTTAAGTTTTTTTGATATGAATGTATGTGATTTTACTAAAAAAAACTAAGAAATGTGTCCCCTAAGATTTGAAAGTTGTACCCATATATTGGAATGTATTTCACAATGCACACTATTTCTAAAATTTTCCAATCATACTCTTGACCATGTAGGTACTCAATATACAATATATATTTTAACAATTGTTTAAAAAGATAATATATTTGAAGATATATTTGATATACTTTTTATTAACAAAGTTAATCATTTATTGGCCTTTTATTTACATCATCTATATTTCCTTAGTTTTATTTTATTTTATCCAATTAAATATTTTAGTATGCAATAATATATATATGCAAAATGATAAAAATATTAAAATTACAAGCTCAATTTTTCTCAGTGTGGCAATTATTGTTAATAGATAGTGTGTATTATTAAATAATATTACAAACAGAAGAAAAAATTGATAAAAATCTCAGCTTAAATTACTCATTTTTATAACTTATATAGATATTCAAAGAAAAAACACCACAGGCTTTTAATTAAATGATTCAAATGATTATGATTTTAGAAATTTTGCCTTTTTAAAGGCTGTATTGTTCTAATTTATTTTTAAATATTGCAAATCTCATGAATAATACAATATTTTTTAAGGCTAATGGTGCCAACAATTTAAAAGTACTAAATTGAAAACTGTTAATGCAGGATGTATAAATCACTTTTATGTCTATTTAAATATAGAATTGCAACAGAGGTATATTTATTTGGCATTAAAAATGAAATTATGACCTATTGTATCAATTGTAATATCAATTGCTCTGTATTTTTGAACACAGTGAAACCCCCCTAACTCAAACTCCCATTGCTTGAAATCCTCTATTACTCATCATTTAGCACTGGTCCCAACACACATGGACTTAAATGCATTATATGAATTTATCTCTTTAACTCAAACAATAATCTCCATAACTCTTGAAAGATTCTATTCGAAAATTCTGTAGACAATATTTATGAAATTATGCTGGCAATTTGATTATCAGCTCAATTTTGATTGGCTGCCTGACCAGTGAATTCGGCAAATGAGCTACAATACCATACATAAATCCTACATAGTATACAAGTAATATGGAATCATTGATATTTTATTGAACTTTAGATCAACCTTTCAACTTGAGTTATGAAACAGAGTTCTCACAGCTCTAAAGGTATATATAATTTACATTTGTCTCTTCTTTTTTATTTCTAATATTTTTTTTATTTATTATTCAAAAATGTAACTAATAACTTCTACAAATGATTTTAGGAAGAGCTGCTATTGAGATTACTTCAGACAATCTTGAAGATTTGCTCATCTATGATGATCTTCTTCTAGATTTCTTCAATGCATTTTTAAAGCTTCCCGTAAGTTGATTTTAAAGTAGATTAATCAAATATTTTTTTATTCAATTTTATGAATTCAATTTTAATAAATCTACTTATTACATATTTTAATCAAATTAGGCATTTCCACAAGCTCTGAAATACCATCGATTAACAGGAACACTTGAGGTTGTCAAAGATGAAGAACCCTTGTTTGATTCAGATGATCCTCCATATGGTGCCACAGACGAAGAGAGAGAAAGAATTATGGATTGGGCGAAGGAATATCGATTGCCTCTTTTTCTAAAGTAAATCAATCAAACTGAATCTTTTAAATAATTTATTTTATCATATAGCCTATTGTCAATGCAGTGATTTATTTGTGATTTAGAACTGAACTGTTCAGAGAATTGAAACTGTGCAAGCTATTGCTCCGCCCATTGAATGATAATGAAGTGTGCTCTCGAGGAACGAATGTCAGAGGCTATAGTCGACATAGTAGTTCCTTTGCTTCCAGTTTAAGCAATAATTCTCGTTCTAGAGAAGTAAACGAAGATGACGAAGACGATGATGATGATGACGATGACGACGAAGATGACGAGGATTATGATGACGACGATGAGGATGATGAAGACTATGATGAAGAAGATGATGAAGATCAAGACTATGATGATGGGAAAACTTATGATATCGACTATGAAAACGAATCAGGAAATACGAAAGAGGAGGCTGATGGAGATCAAGTTCCTTATGACAATTTTGCCAGACCTGGAAGTAGAGCAATCAGTTTGCCAGCTAAACTGGGACTATGTGAGTACAATCTGATAAAGCATTAAAGATTAATAGTTTACAACCAGAAATCTCCCTAAACTTGTTCAGAACCTCTCTAAACTTCTTACGTCTTTCGAACAGTTAATCTACATATGTAATTTTATTGATTAGCCTTAATGTAAGAGCTTCATCAATAATTTAGGTTCTCTTTAAAAATTTCAGCTAAAGGAGAATCTGCCGCTCACTTGATGAAGGACAATGAAAAAGGAAAGAAAAAGTAATTTTTCTAAAGATTGTTTACTTCAGAATTTTGATCAACTTTGTAATCGTTTGCAATCGATTTTTAAATTTAGAAAAAGATCAATAGGTTCAAGAGAAGTCACATTCGCTAATAAAGAAGAGGCAGTTTTGCAAAACTCATCCGGTAAAATTGGTATTTCTGTTGTATTTATAATTTACTCGCCTTTACAATTTTCACTATCACTTATGAAATATCATTTTAGATAATTCTAAATCCAGTATATCCACTAAGAAGCAGAGGAAAATATCTGTACAATTTAATGCTCAAAAAGATCAGGTCTACAGGTGATTATTCTAATTCTCAGACACAAAAATGTAACCCTGACCGACACCCAGTCAATCAGAAAGGATAAGCAAATTTTCTATAATATTCGGGCAGTTCTTTTGTAGTTTTTGACCAACACATTTAATATCGTCTCCCTAAACTAAAATTCAATAATTGTTGATAAACATTTCTGGCTTCACATTAAAGAGAATGTTATCGTGTTATCGTGTTAATATTTCTCTGCAGGATATACTCTGCTCCATTGAACTATTCCGACTACCTGCGTATGCCGGTCTACAGCGAATTCGACTATGCATATGGAGGCGAAGGTTACTATGGGGACTATGGAGCTGGGGGGACCTCTCATCCTTTGATTAATTTCCCCGGACACCCAGGATTCGGTAAAGATGTCGACTATAAGATCGATGCTAATGAAATGGATGAGTTAGAGGGAAGACAAGAGATTTCATTCCAGAGGATCAAGGAGCTCGTGCTGGGAAATGTAAGCCTTATCTCTCTCCTGAGTATTATCTCTCCTGAGTATTATCTCTCTCCTGAGTATTATCTCTCTCCTGAGTATTATCTCTCCTGAGTATTATCTCTCCTGAGTATTATCTCTCCTGAGTAGTATCTCTCTCTTGAGTATTATCTCTCTCTTGAGTATTATCTCTCTCCTGAGTATTATCTCTCTCCTGAGTATTATCTCTCCTGAGTAGTATCTCTCTTTTGAGTAGTATCTCTCTCCTGAGTAGTATCTCTCTCCTGAGTATTATCTCTCCTGAGTATTATCTCTCCTGAGTAGTATCTCTCTCTTGAGTATTATCTCTCCTGAGTATTATCTCTCTCTTGAGTATTATCTCTCCTGAGTA
>JAYMFX010224662.1:0-10259 GCA_036784945.1 Monocelis spectator | reverse complement strand
TTGATAGATAAAATAAAAGGAAGAATAGCACAATCGATATACATGAAAGCGTATACTAACCTGACATTTGGTTGATAAATCGAATTCCGATTTCATCGAGAGATTTGTTATTTGCAGCACTTGCATGGAATACAACACTCTTCGTGTTTGATGACGCTTGTGCTATCTGTTACATGAACAGTAAATAAAGAATATATTAATGTCGTCGCGATGTTTACCTTTAGATGTACCTACATACGAGTATACTGGTATCTATTCTAAATACTTATCGCTTGTTAATTAGCACTAACTTTGAGATTAATATTGTTCAGTCGGATGATTCTGGAGTGATTGGATCTTCCAGCCAGCTCTAAATAGGGCCTCTCAATTAGTTGGGTCATTGTAGCAACACCAAAAGCCCGCTGGGATTCCGATAATACTTGCCAAGGTGCGGTGTCAGTGTTGAGAAATGAATCCAACAGAGATAACGAACTGTCACCCAGATTCTCCAAAACATCTCTGCCAACAGATAACACTGTATAATAATCAAGCTGACATACTCTGTACATAATTTACTGATGAAAATACCTTACTCAGACACTAAATGTAACTCTTTCAGGTCATTTGAATCACCCATTTGAGAGAGCTTACTGATAAAATTGTGAACATTTTCTGAATCAAGAACCGACACGTTTGAAATCATTTGATCCAACTCCTTCAATCCATTTCCCTGTTAAAAACAATTTAATAATTCTAAACAAAACACAATACAAATCAAATGTACAGAATCTCTTCTGAGAGTACATAGTCAAAAATGACTTAACAACTCCTCTAACAGTGGTGACAATTCAATGTTATATTTCTCATACGTTGTACACCAAAGATTTACCAGCGAACTTTGGTTTAGCATTTGCTATATGTAACATGCAATACATTGTCTACAGAGGAAGTTTATGTAAATGCGTTTAGCAATCAATTAAAATGATACAAGAATGTTAGAGTTTTTGATGTATCGAATAAAATGACTTTTTTCAATTTGTTAGCATGCATATGTAAGCATATAATTCTCTGATCGGTATATTGTCAGAGATAATGAGAGTTTACCTTCGAGTCGGTATAGTTGTGAGAACTAGTTGCAGCTGTGATGTTGTACATATCTGTGCTGGTAGAGATGAGTGGACTATGATCATCAGACTGAAGAGAAATGACACTAGATCTGCGCATTTCTCTTTCCTCAGTCGTGGTGGTGGTAGCAATCAATGGAGTAGTCGTGGTGGAAGTGCTTGAATAAGAATTAGAGAGATTTTGGGACTCTGGACACAACCATTGTTCCATGAATTCTACATATTAATTCAAATAGAGAAACGAAACATTCATCAAAAATTAATGCTGAAATTATCGTGTGTTAATCACGATATCTCTCTCTCTCTCTCTCTCTATTATATGAGAGCTCACTTTTAGAGTTGTCACAAGCACCCATGATGTAATCATTCACAGCACACTTGTAGCTCCTAAACTGTGGAGTACAAGATTCTGAGAGACAGAGCTTGTAGGAGTTACGCTTAGCAATATCACACGATGATTCTGAAATGATCAACGGATTTGTGCACAATTTGATAGTGATTTTTACCAAAATGAATTAATTGCGCTTGAAATAAAATAAAAACTATTAAAATTAATTTCAGCAAATTTATTTAGCAATTTTTAGTATATTTCAATATAAGAGTCAAAATTTAGTCATCAATTTCTATTTCAAAGAGTTCAAATATTCATGACAAACACTGACATCTCCAGTTGGCAGCACCCACAGTCATTTGTCCCATAGCCAGAACAAGACGTACAGGTGATCGCGCTTTAGATTGTCCCCCTTGATATTCTGTAACGGGAGTCATTCTATTTCGTGATACCGTTACAGATTGTCCAGCTCTTTGGAATTCCCTCTCATATTCATTACGTATCAGCAACAAATTTACTCTTTTTAAATCACATTTAAAAACTTTTAAATCCATTCTTTTCATTATTTGACAGAACATTCCTAAGAGTGGTAAACTCACCAACTAAATGGACAACTCGTCTGTTCATCTTGCCGATACGGCTTCTTTTATAATCAATACTGAAATAGTGAATACAAAATAAAATGTAGAATAAATATTCTCATCTTCATTAATTCGATATTAAAGAATCTATGGATATGAATATAATCAACTAAAGACTAAGCTTAGGATTAGAGTCGGATCATCCGACTGAACTTCCTTAAATTTTGAAATCAAAACCTTGGGAATATTTATACTAAAGCGTTTAAAAAATATGTCTAAGATTATTATGTAGTTTTGTCCTTTACTGACAAAAATCACTTACTAAATTGTTGTGTCAGCCACAAGATTAAAAAAGCGAACATAATTTGAATATCCAATATTGATATGATGTTCTTGAGATGCGTCGACATAAAACGGAACTCTGCTCTGGAAAACAATAGAAATATAGAGGTTCAAATTGAGAAACGTGGCAAAATGACATACGCTTATGGTATAATATAGTTCGTTGACATAGAGAGACAGTCTGAAGATAACTGAATTATCTACTGATTGAGAGATTCCTATATTCTGAGAGCCAATCAAATTCTGAATCCTGACGTCACACTATACTATTTTAGCGTAAGCTGCATGAATTCTAAGAGACAGATTTGAAGTGTTTCTATTGGCTGTTATCTTATAACAGAATATGAGAGAGAGAGAGAGAGAGAGAGAGAGAGAGATGGTTACTTTGTTTCTATAGAATTCAATTGTAGCATTTAATAATAATTATAATAACAACAATATATTCTGTATACTCGTACAATCAAAGAGATTATTCGAAAAAATGAGTTTTGAAAGGGGTGAAGTCGTAACGCGGACGACCTCGACCGCAAGTTAACAAAGATAAATAAAGATGTAACAGGTCTAATAAGAATTTCACGAGCACAAGAATTTTGAACTCGAAATAAACAAAAGTTTCAAATATACAGATGTTCAGGGGTGGAAATATTTATGCAACATTGGGTAGATAAGACATTTGTCAATTGTGGTCACGGTGAAACTATTAAACTGAGTCCTAAGATTGACGGAAAGATAAGCTTTGATTTAGAGTAGTTATGTATATGACTGCTTCATTCTTTTTGCATTCACGGAGAGACTAATAAATAAAATCAATAATACCCGCCAGCTTATATTAAGCTCAAAGTGAATATCAACCGTCCCATTGTCTCGAGTGTAAGATAAGGAATAAGTATGTCTTCCTATGTAACCATCGTCTACATGAAATAAATTTAAAGTTAAGATATAAAACATGTGGTTCATAATGTTCATAGATAGCTAAGCAGTTTGATAAAAATCTAATTCATTTTATATCACTCGCTTTCTCATAATGAATAGAAGTTTATATCCAATAACCTTTCTCTTTTTATGGACTTATTATTACGCCCATTACTTTTCGGATTTTTCAATTGAAAGTTCTTATTTCGGTTATCTATTCAAGTTTCCATAGATGCTTAACTTTTACTTTTCGTCATCCTCAAAGTATTCTTTTCCTTTTTATATCAAACAATTTGGCTTCACTTCTGCTTCTCTTAGTAAATAATTTCTCTTCTTAAGAATTTTTCATTTTTCATACGCAATTTTAGTCGACCTGTCTTTTCTTGAAAAAGCATTATTAGACTGTTAGTCAAACTTATTGAAATCATAGAAGTTTTCACTTCATAATTAAATGAAGAATTTCGAAGTATATTTTTGCAAGTGTTTCAGAAAGAAATATGTTTTTACCTCTCATATTACTTATTTATATACTGTAGTTTGATTATTCTACCAAATCATAAAATCAAGCACTAAATGTTGTTAAGAACTTCTTAAAAATGATACTTACAGAGAGCAAATTTTCTAGTGATACAATTTTTCTTCAAAAAACAATAAGTAAATCTAAAAGAGTAATATAAATTAAAATATATAAATATAAATTATGAATAAAATTGATTCACTATTTTCTAAATAATGAAAATTATTTAAAACTTAATCTGCCTACCCATAGCCCTTGGAATTTGTTTTGAATGTGCGAGAAATAAGAGTCAGTGAGCTCCCAAGATAATTGGTAAGAAATCCTTCCGATGATGTTGATTTTGCCTCTTTAGGAAACCAGGTTAAATGATCAAATCTTTTCTAAAAATAATTTAATGTATTTACTTTTACATGGAATGAATACATGGAATGAATTTCACTAATATTTGGATATTCACTCACTCCAGTAATAAAAAATTTGAAACTTTTTCTTGCATAATCAATCGGATTAACTAAGACAATTTCATGTTTTATATCAAATAATTTTAGATAACCTAAAAAAAATAGAAATTGAATTCATGTTCATTTTAGAATAACTAATTAAAAAACTATCAAAACATAATGTAATTTATACTTACCAAACACAATGAAAAATTGAATGTGAAAAACTTTGCCATCATGAACAAATCTAAATGATATTCCATAAATTTTCATGTTTATGTGTATAATTTATAATAATAATATTTAGTTCACATTTAAAAATGAAATCATATAATCTGTTAGAGAATTGGATATACTTACAAAAGAGGCTTCAATGAACTAATAGGTAAATTGAATTTTTTAACATAAGGAGGAATAAGAATACAATCAATCTTCAATTTTGAAGAATTTATATGATAGTTTCCTTTCTAAAACAAATATAGGCATAGATATTATAATGATGAAAAAACATTAAAATAAAGGGACATATTTTTAATTTAATATAAAATATACATAGAATAGGATATTATTTTAAATATTTAAGATATCTTTTTTAAGCTGCTATAGCTATGAGTGAAAATAAAGATTCTTTTCATCTATATTTTTCTATAATTTTTACCTTTGCATATTCCTTGATTGTACTTATTTTCAATGTCAATCCAAAGACATTTCTAATATGTGGAATATTGACATAAAAATCAACTTTAGAACAATCCAAAACTGAAATACAATATAAGCATAAACTCATGGAGTAATTGTATTATATAAATTCAGTAAATATGAATGATAGTGATGCATGGATTGTAATTTAATCATCTTTGACTATATGAATATGTAAATAAATAAAACAATGCTAGATTTATTTAAATTTAAAATCAATACAAGACTAGATTTAGAATAGAAATAACTCCCTAACCTTAAACTTGCTATATCTTATAGATAGTTAACAATTTATTAATAATGAATAATATTCATTTAATGTAAAAAATATTAAATTTACTGACATAAAAGAAGCACTTTTAATTTTTGAATGTAAAAAGAAAATATATATGATGTTAGCAATTTTGAGGGGTATATCAAAAAGAATAAATCCAACTTTTTGGAATTTAAATTTGTGTAATATCATATCATTAAATGTTTTAATAGATCGAAATAATACCTCTATCACTGTATAATTCACTATAAGGCATATTTTGAACATTGTACTGAGCGAATGTGTTATTTGCCGATATAGGAGTAAAGTGTATTAAAAATATACAGATTAATAACAAATTCATTTTCTCATTCATCATCGTTTTTAACCGATTGAATAAAATATAATTAAAAATGCGTTTGTTATTTTCTAATGTTTATTTAGTTTATTAAAAGTATTTTAATTCCGATGTGAGCAAAAAAACTAAAATATTTTAATTTTTATTCTTTAAAGAGTTTAATACTTCTATTCTTAAATGAATGGGACTCTTCACGGTGTCCCTGAACGAATCGGTCATCGTCTCCAGAATGCTATTCGGATCTCAAGCTTGGTTTGGACTCCTGAGGACAAAACTTTCTATTGCTCAACAAAACATTTAATATAATATTCACAGAGTATACCTAGAGACGTTTATTTAATTTTATTTGAAATAAATTCTTGACTGTTGCAGCTGTTTTTATTTACTTTATTCTTTTATACTCTGTGATCATATACTCTGCCTGTATTACGCAATAACACTTTTTTAAATAAATAATTTTCTCTGTAAGTTTAACAAATTAATTTTTACTATTATGTCATGTACATAAATCTTGTACCTAACATCACATATTAGATAGATACTCATACAGTAGATATCATACAATAGATACAATAGATATACAATTGATATCATACAATAAATATATTTGTTGCTGCTTCAGAATTCGTAAGTCGATGTTAGTAATTTTGTCCGTTACAATTTTATTGTTATCATCTTTAATTATTTTGAATATCAAGGATGGGTCATCGTCATATTTCACGTAATGGCATTCGGTTATTAAAATTGTACAAAATAAACTTGGACGCATTCTTTGACCGTATTCATTGGGCGTATTCCATTTTGTGATTGCTCCGCGGTGATCCTTTATATTTGTTTTGTCATCTGTGTCAAAAGTTGCTATTAAAGAGTTAATACAATTAGAGTTTAAAGTCAGATTTTATTCTATAATTCAATGGGTATTGAATGGAGCAAGAAAGCAATTAGATATTTTGTAGCGGATCTGAGGTTTAAAATTTTAAAATTGTTATGCGTTAATTGAATAAATATACCTCCCTACTTCACTGAATATTCTCGAATTAATCGAATTTACATATATTCTTCTAAATGAGAGTTAAATTTGCCAGGCGATAATTGACTAAAACATTTAAATAAATAGTTCGCACATGCCTATACAGGATGAATCTAATTTTAGATGTGTAGCATTATAAATTGTTAAAGTTAGATCACATGGTTTGTTCAATCATAGGTTTGGTCATTGAATTTAGGGGAGTTTCTTAATGGAATATAATAGAATAGAAGTTGATTGAATATTAAATGAGATTTCAATTTGCAGAGTCTTATTTCGTCGCAGTTATGGAATTGACTCATTCGATTATGATTGGTGCTTATTAAAAATGAGTTTCCTAAAATTTCCTCTAATCCTACCATTAATAGAAATAAATATCAATAGATTCCAGCTTATTCAATCAAAGACATTGCTGATTAAGTGAAACACATTTTCATACAAAGCAATGAGCTCCATACCGTCTGATTCGCAAATCAATTTTCAAGGTAACAGAAACAGTGGAATTACCAGCGAATCTGATGCAATTTGGATATTAACCAGTGCCTTTTTGATATTTACTATGCAATCTGGTAAGCTAATCTTCATTCAAGTAGTATAATTTAATTAATTTGATAGGTACCTTATATATAATTTGCATAGATTATCAATTTGATATCTATACGCTGAAATTGTGTGACGATATCATTTGATTGGCTCTCAGGATAAGATAATCTCTCTATGAGGAATTACCTATCTCTGAACCAATAAGGCGCCTTCTTTCAGCTACTGCTGAGATATAAATAGTCTGTAACTATAGCAGCGAATGCTTGGATCCAGTTGTGACGTCACCACTATTCTTGCGAATAATCTGCATAGATTTTAAAGTTTTTCGTCACTCTTACAAAAAGTTTTATTAATTTATTGTTTTACATGATAGTATAAATGCCCAAACATCACTTAACTATGTTTTTCGGTTAATTAATGTAAAGGACTCTCTATAAATGATCAATTCTCAACAAATGACACAAATGCGCTGAGCATAAATTTCGAAATTGATTATTTTATTCAGAAAATATTGATTGCTGTCGGAAATTGATTCCAGTAAATTTTCAAATCTCTCAAAGTAATAGATTCTATTTCTAGTTGTGAATAAATCAATCAAATAGATTTGCATGATTTTACCTAACTGTGCTATAGTAACCTTTAGACATTGCATTATCTATGGTACAAGAAGCATTGGCCAAATACTATGTAGAAAAATAACTTTTGATCGCTACAGTATGATATTAAATAAAAATAAATACATTTTTGAGTCGGCCATTTACGCGTTTGAAAATTATTCAAGTATGGCGCTTGTAAATTATATTATTAATTTATAAATTTTAAACAAATCACTGTTTAAAATTTTCAGATCAGTATTTAATAAAATCGTAGCTTTCAAATACTATCCTAAGTTTTAATGGATAAATTGTTTTAAATTCAAAATTCTATATTTTTATTGCTTATTTTTTTATTCTTCACACAATGAATAACAAAAACATTCCGATTATTATTCAACTGCTATGATACGAAATTATTTTCCATAATTCAAAGTGATTTCTCATATTTTTAAATAAGATCGTGTTTCCCCACATTATGTACAAATCTGAGTGATCAATTTATAAACTGATATCTGAGAAGAGATATTTAATGAAATAAGCCATGACATTTCCTATAGCTATACCAAACCTTTTGTGAACAGAGAGATATCCAATTACTTCAGAAACAGAAACAGATACACAGTCTTGACAAAGGAAACTCTCTTTGTGTCTGTGAGAATAAGTGGATTAGGCGTTAGGTTTGGTTATGGGAGACAAAAGACATGAATGAATACTTATGTAGTGCCTAAATAGTCGGTTCAGTTTGGGAGTTGGTCATTGTGTATGGGACAGGGATGAGGAACCATAGCAGAGAAGTGCTGGAGGATGACAGTTCATCCATGGACAGCATGTGGATATTGACCAGCACAATTTCAATATTCACGATGCAGACTGGTAAGAAATTATACGAAACAAAATATTGTATGGTATTGTGATCATTCTATACATCATTATTGTCTTATCCAATATGGAGTTCAATAATTGACAGTTTAACTGGAACAGTAAGTTAAGAGAGGAGAGTAAATGAATCAAGAGAATCAGAGATATCGTCTCTTCTTAAATATGGTGAATTGGTGAATACATATTGTTTTCACAAAAATTGCTCAAAAAAGTTCACTAACTTGGTGTGGTTCGGTATACGAAAGGTTAAGACTGAGAGCGGTAGCTCAGTCTCATAGCCAGCTTGTCAAGCTACTGATTTCTCTGTTTGATAGTCAGCTTGTCAAGCTACTGATTTCTCTGTTTGATAGTCAGCTTGTCAAGCTACTGATTTCTCTGTTTGATAGCCAGCTTGTCAAGCAATTGATTTTTCTGTTTGATAGTCAGCTTGTCAAGCTATTGGTTTCTCTGTTTGATAGTCAGCTTGTCAAGCAAGCAATTCATTTCTCTGTTTGATAGTCAGTTTGTCAAGCTATTGGTTTCTCTGTTTGATAGTCAGCTTGTCAAGCTACTGATTTCTCTGTTTTATAGCCAGCTTGTCAAGCAATTCATTTCTCTGTTTGATAGTCAGTTTGTCAAGCTATTGGTTTCTCTGTTTGATAGTCGGCTTGTCAAGCTACTGATTGCTCTGTTTGATAGTCAGCTTGTCAAGCTACTGATTTCTCTGTTTGATAGTCAGCTTGTCAAGCTATTGATTGCTCTGTTTGATAGTCAGCTTGTCAAGCTACTGATTTCTCTGTTTGATAGTCAGCTTGTCAAGCTACTGATTTCTCTGTTTGATAGTCAGCTTGTCAAGCTATTGATTGCTCTGTTTGATAGTTCGCTTGTCAAGCTACTGATTGCTCTGTTTGATAGTCATCTTGTCAAGCTTTTGATTGCTCTGTTTGATATGCATCTTGTCAAGCTTTTGATTGCTCTGTTTGATATGCATCTTGTCAAGCTATTGATTTCTCTGTTTGATAGCCAATCTCTTACTTACTTATTTACAATTTGACAATATGAGTATAATACTTTGTTTGTAGGGTTCGGTTTGCTGGAGAGCGGATCGTGCTCAGTGAAGAATGAAGCGAACATTATGGTGAAGAACGTAGCCGATGTCATATTCGGGGGCTTCACCTACTGGGCATTTGGATACGGCTTAAGCTTTGGAAGTGATCCTGGCTGCAATTCGCTGTTCGGATGGGGTAACTTTTTTGTGAATGTTCCTCGTAATGAGAGCGGTTGGATATATTCGAAATTCTTTTTTCAAGCATCATTCTCGACAACATCGACTACAATTGTATCCGGTAAATATTTATTCAAGCAGAATTATAGTGACCACGTCTAGTTGATTAAGTTCTTCATTCTGATAAAACATTGTCCGTGCAAAACTGTGATTAATTATTAACAATAAGCATATGACAATAAGATATATTCTATTAAAAAGACAAACTTATTCTATAAGAGATAAGCTTAGATCAGCTTAAGAGATCAGCTTAGATCAGCGCTGGCTGTTTCTTATTCCTTGGGGTGGTAATCTTATGTACAATATACATATGTACATACATATATTTGATATATAATAATAATAATAATAATAATAAGCGTGTATTTTTATATAAAGAAATGATACAGACGATGACAATGAAAATCGGTCATC
>JAYMFX010224640.1:0-10260 GCA_036784945.1 Monocelis spectator | reverse complement strand
ATTGTACCAAATTTTATTCTGTACTGATGTGCGTCCTTGACACATCTTTTAATAAAGCATTTTTACTACTACTACTAGCTATTGTTTAGTATAATGCAATATATTAAAGTATTGCTGAAAATTACCTACCTTAAACGACAAAAAATTGTCAAGAAAATGTGCAACGAATCTTCACTTCAGAGATATGTTAAAATAATAAAGAAAAGAAAAGTTAGAAAAGAATAGCTGTTAGAGAAAATAACGTATTAACAAAAGAGTAGTTGAAATAAGGTTTTTTTTCATATTAAGAAACTAAGTTAACGTTCAGGATAACAAATATCTTTAGGTTAACATCTTCGACTATATGTTCACTCTAAATGGACTACTGTGTGATTGGTGAGAAAAGAATGATCGATTATCAATTGCCTCGAAATTAAATTTTGTACAAACTATCTGTAGAGATGTTGCTTGATATTATTATTATTATATATTACTCATAGTAGCTAAATAAAATATTCGCTTTTTGTATTCATTTAGTGATCATTTTTAGAATTAATTTTATGGAATATTCTTTACAAGATGATATTCGGGGGAGACAGTTGGATAATATTTCGTTAGATATGACTAATTATTGTATTCTGATATTCGCAGTGGATCAAATATAAACGGCTATTGTTTAAAATAAATAAAATTTTCTCAACATTATCGTTTATTCATAGCTCCTTCGAAACACTCACCGAATTCTACACAATGTAACCGCTATAATTTTGATAAATATATGGATAAGACTGTTGTTTGTTTTAATAAATGAAATATTCTATACATATTTAAGTATACATACAGCTTGAGAGTTTTCTTCTAGAAGCTTTATGAGAATTATCGTCATCATACAATTTAGGTATGATTTATGTGCACAGTGACCACTATATCTAACTTGTAGAGAGTTACCTCTGTACATCACCAAGTACACCAAGTATACTCCACTCAACCACACAATTGTTGCTTAATCTGGTCTCGCATGAATGGTCGTCCTATGCTAAACCGATGATATTAAATTGGTCAGCGCACGAGATCTCCGCGTCATGACAAATAAAGTTATGAATGTACTTTGTTTTAACCTATTATTATACTCTAACAACAATGGCCTTTCATAAGCTTAGGTCTTGTAGACAATCGATTATCATTTGCTATCAAAGTATATAATTAGAAGTTCTCATAAGGTTCATAATAATGCATGCTGATTATGCATATTCTTGATTGAAGTTTCTTTTATATGAACAGAGCACATTGATATAAATCTTAGCAGAACATTCTTTTAGAGTATAGAGTAAAGCTAAATCTTCTCTATATAGTCTATATATATTTAAAACACATCAAGATTTTTCACTTAAAATACATTATTGTGGGTTTGCCAAAACAATAATACGGAAACTTTCAACTGATTATGACATCATACCTTTGTTAGGTAATTCAAACATTTTCACTTTTAGGAGATGTTACAAACACATTTTTTTTGACAACAGATTTGGAAAGACATGTATACAGCTATACGCCAACTTGGTATCATTTAAAATTGCTATCATAAGTAAATGTTTTAAATGTTTTACTGCTTTATGGCATTATATACATATATATTAGGCCTACAAATTTTTACATAAATACAATGTTTTATCGATTTTCTTATCAAAGTCATTATTCTATTTTGTTAAAGATGTAGATATTTGTTTAATACAATTGAAAACATAATGCTATGTTATTGAAAAGCATATATTTTATTCATAAATTATATCAAACATATATCTTATTCTCTTATCACATCTCAGATGAATTCTCTATATATACAAAATGTTCTCATAAGATGCATTCAATGAAATAAATGGTTACAGAGAATAACCAAAAATGCATGAATAAGTACGATAAAAACATGCTTGATAGTTTTAATTTCTGGATTGTGTTATAATCTTCAGTTCACAAATATTGTTTGCTTTAAATTATTAAACTGTTAATTTGCTTTCGAAAGATTTAGACTTTTGATAGTCTATATTTGTGAATTCACTGAAAAAGTTATATAAATTGAGAAAATATATTATTGAAGCCAATTTTAAAATTTGTGATTCACTATAGTTGTTGGTTAGGAATAAAATAATTGGCAAGTCTTACAATATTATGGATAAATCTCTAAATTATACGGAACACCTTATTTACATTTTATAAATGATAAATATTTTTTTTATTTCCATTTATAGCCATGTATATAATCTTAGAAAACATTTTACTGGAAATAGAATGAAATATCTGAATAAATACATATCTGTCTCTGTACATCATAAATAAAGCTATTCACACAGTATAATTATGAAGATCAATTCAAGCAAACATGTAGTATCATGAAATTTAAGTTTTGAAGACCGGTATACGTTTAGTCAAACATCAATTAAGTCTGATACATAATGATACATTAAAACAAAAATCTAAATTTATGAAACACATTTTTGATGGTCTGTCATGATGAATTTGTTTGAAACAATTTTGAAAATATTTCTAACAAATTATAATTTTGAATGATATGAATGTTTTCTATCAATATTGACAACTAATACAAAACTTTAACACTAAATAGAAGTAGGTAACTACTAATTATCCATTAAAAAAAATGTTAACTTGTTAAAAAATATTCGACAGTATTTAATTGTAATACTTGAAAATGAAAAAATGGATTTAAAAATATGAAATCAATGTTTCTGTTTGATTTGTTTTTTCCTTCTCTTTACCACGGTCAGTCAAATGATTCTGGGGTGAAGTTGTTTCGTTATCTTTCACAATTGTCACGTGAGGAAAAATCGATGAAAATTGTGGAGATTCTCTGGCCTCTTCAGTTGAACTGCCAACACCTGAAGAAGTATCTTCCTTGGAATGTCTCGATCGTCGTTCATATTCCTGCGAAATGATCGACCTTCTCCCATCTTTCGATGAATCGGATTCCAAGTTTGTAGGAAAATCATAATATTCGTGCAAATCCGAAGAAGTTTCAGAATTCTTTTTCGGAGATGCATCGCTATCAACCAATGCATCATTCTTATTCTCAATCAAGATCTTTTCAGATTTAAGAGATTCTGTTTCAGACGTTTCTTTATTTTTTGCGTTTTCAATCTCTTCATTGTAGAGATCGCTCTGATATTTAGCAAAATCAATGAATACTTGATCCAATGTAGTCTGTGATACTGAATATTCTTCATAAAGTTCATATTTTTCTTTACCTTCCTGAAGATATTCAAATAGTTTTGCTAATTTTGTATCATTATCGACTTGATATTGAAGTAATGTGTAGTTCACTTCTTTTAAAATACTTTCGGGAAAATGACTTGACATGAATTCAATCACAGCATCCATATTCATATTCGACTTTTTTAGTTTTAGCGCCACCGTGTAGCCTTCACCGAATTTGCTCTTCAAATGTTGAACACTACCCAAACACTTGAATTCACCATTCACCATGATGCACAGCCTTTGACAGAGAGCCTCACACTCTTCCATGCTGTGAGTTGTGAGGACGACACACCGACCCTCCTGAACAATATCCAAAATACAATTCCATAAGAATCTTTTCGCTCCTGGATCCATACCGCTAGTTGGCTCGTCGAGGAAGATCACATCAGGATTTCCAATCAGTGCTATGGCAGTTGACAACTTCCTTTTATTACCGCCGGAGTATTCACCAGCCGGTTTGTCAGCGTGTGGCATGAGACTTAAACGATTTAAAGCCCAATTGACAACCCATGCGATCTCACGATGTGGTACACCTCTCAGACGAGCGTAAAGGTAAAGAGTTTCACGACCGGTTAATAAATTATTTAGAGCATCAAATTGAGGACAGTAACCAATATTTTGGTGAACTTTGATCAGTTCTGAGCGAACACTGCTGTTAGCAACAAAGGCGTCCCCGTGAGTGACATTTTGTTGACCAGTGAGCATTTTGAAAGTCGATGTTTTACCAGCACCATTAACACCTAACAGACCAAAGCATTGTCCTTTTTTTATTCCTAAACAAAGTTGATTCACTGCTGGCCTGTCTAATCTCTTGGATGAATAGACTTTTGTGAGATTGACCAGTCTGACAGAATCTTCATTGGCATCGTTTGACAAGACACGCATTCGCTCAGCAGCGACATCATCATCTTCATCCGTGCAGTCGGGAAATGTTCTTTCTTTCTTGCAGCACTGACCATCACCAGTGAAAAACTTCCTCTCTATGAATATGACCAACAAAAAGTAAACCACAGATTGACAAGCCATAGCAATTAAATTTCTACCGAGTATTTCAAAATCGTACGCTTGAGCATCTTCATCAAATAGGTCAATTTCCAGCTGCCTCGTGAGATACAATCGTGATAAATCAATCAAACCTCTACCTAGACAATACTGCGGAAAAATTAAAAAGGCCAAACTCAAAAAGTCAAACGCTTTTTCTAACACAATATCATCGTCTATTAAAGTTTGTATGATAAAAACCGACAGTGTGGTCCCTAAACCGAGAAGGAAGTTGATTGACGAGACAAGAACGAACGCCGTGCTTGACGTTTTGAAAATGAAGCTGGTTGGATATAGAAATGGAATGACCGCGATACCATAACCAATCATCAGTAGTAAAAATGGACCAATATATTCACTTGAAGTGTATTCTTTAAATTGAAATGCGACAAATATGATTGTAATGAATGTTAGAGCTAGCAGATAGTTCACAATGTCCCAAAGATAATTCGCTATCCAATAGATAAAAGGATTCAATCCAGACACAAACTGCAAATGTTTAGAATAAGATACTCGCTCATCGATTAAGAATAGGACAAAGCTCGCCGGGATAAACGACATGGCAAAAATGATAAAAATGGCCAGTACTAAACTAATAGTGTTTTTTAGTAAAGCGTCATCTAAAAGATTTGCATAAGTGAGATTTAATGGGTGGTTCACGACTGATATACCTCTGTTAAAAGCCTCTGCGGAATTATTGTAAATCATGGATCTCATAATCAGATTTTGAGCCACTGCAAGGTAAGCCACACTGGAGGCGTACCCCTTATTATTGAAATACACAGTAAGCATTGAGTCAGGCTCCAACAACGAGCGAGCAAATTCATTTATCTTCACAGGAAAGTTTGAATAATTCTGTTGATCGAAAAAGTTTTTGATTTGTTCATCCCTCAATAGGGCTACGGGTTCTCTGACGAATTTCGTGAATTTGAATCCACCGAACCGATTTTTCTCTTGAACATTATGAGTCTTCAGTAAATAATCGCTGATATTATAGCCAGTCAAATCGTACAATGTATCAGTCGTTTGTAAAAGCTTCTTAGGAGGTTCAGGACCTCCGGATCTTGAATCATTACAATCTTGTGGACGACCTTTAATGCAAATACAATCAGGAGTACGTTGAGGAATTGTACCACTTG
This sequence comes from Monocelis spectator, assembly GCA_036784945.1. Classification (NCBI taxonomy): domain Eukaryota; kingdom Metazoa; phylum Platyhelminthes; order Proseriata; family Monocelididae; genus Monocelis; species Monocelis spectator. Next base: position 4,834 of record JAYMFX010224640.1, on the reverse strand, counting down.
GACCGGGAGACCAAGTTTCATTGGCCAAATTAGTAGAGCATGGATATCCATCTATGGAATAGATTACTGGATTCATACACCGAACTCCACCGGCGCCTAATGGTGTACGAGTCAAATCAACCAGTTTCTTTGTCCATCTATCCGTAACATTGGTATTGCTGTAGAAAATATTCATGCTAGGAAAACGCTTCAATTGCATTAACCATGGGTGCAATTCCATGGGTGGGTATGAGGAAAAGTTAGTCGAAAAGCTGATTGCACCACAGGCTAGAATAAGAAATAATGTTGGAAAAATTAACTCCGCAAAAAAGCCACGCTTGTTCCTCCGAAAATTGTGAAATCGTTTAATCCATAGTGCTTGAAATTGGACCAAGATAAAGATAAATCCAGTCACTTTATATGTACCAGCTCCGTTGCATGTTCGGCCTTCGACATCTTCGTATTCATTTGTAGGAGTATCCTTTTTAACTTTTTTTGTTTTTATACAGCCAGTTTTTCCTGAATTTACGCTCAAAGATCGTCTTAAGCTTGACCGCGTCACCGATGTCGGATTAATTCCATCATCAGAAATAATTTTAAAGTCAGTATTGTTTGCATTTTGATTTTCGATTTGCTCATTTAAATCCTCAGACGGATCATCAGCAACGGTGAGAAATACTTCTTCCAGTGATGTGTCTGAAAGACCATAGCTTGAAATATGTAAATTTTTCTGTTCCTCGTCTAAATCAATGAATAGTTCTTGAAACGATCCATCTGACAATCCATTCAATGGTAATTTGAAAATCCATTCCGTGTCTGTTTCTTCTATTAGTTCAGCATTGGCAATACGGCCCTTTATAAATGCTTTCACATCCTTTTCACTAATATTTCCGTCAATGGCTGCTTCTTTAACTAATATCAAGTGATATCCACTGCCGTACAAATTCTTTAGAAATATGCTAGAACCGCAACATTTTAGTTTACCCTTTGAAATGATGGCAATTCGATCTCCCAACACGTCCGCTTCATCCATGTGGTGAGTGGTCAAAATAATTGTCCGTTTCTCTCGGCACCGAACTAATAGGTCCCAAATTGAACGTCTTGCATAAGGATCAACACCAGCCGTAGGCTCGTCCAGAATCACGACCTTCGAGCCACCAACAAACGCCATTGCTACTGATAATTTGCGCTTCATTCCACCTGAGAGATTTTTCGATAGCTCTTTTCTTTTTTGAGGCAAGCCAACATCTTTCACAAATGTTGAAATTTCATTCTCAATATCTGCTTCCCTCATACCTTTAAGCAATCCATAGAAATAGATGTGCTCTTCAACCGTCAAGAAATCAAATAAAACATTAAACTGCGGACACAATCCGAGATCGTGTCTGATATCGTCCATCTCTTTTTTAATGTCTTTACCATAGATGTAGGCGGTACCACTTGATGGTGTGTATAAGCCAGTAAGAATCGATATTGTTGTCGTCTTACCAGCACCATTGTGACCCAAAAAGGAAGTGATTTGATTTTCATAAAAATTTAGCGATAGATTTTCGAGTGCTGCTCGCTTGCCACTTTTATAAACTTTGCCCAGTTGACGAATGGCTACACCAAGATTTAATCCGTCAGGTTCATCTTCAAAATTCTCAACATCTTTCTCATACTTTGGCATATCATCCCATTCATTCTTTCCACCATCGTCTTTGATAGACTTACCAAACCAATAATCTTTAGTAAAGGGAAAGTACCATTTTCTGGGGACACCATACTTCCCAGGGAATACACCTTCAATGTACCATGTTAAAACTGCAAATATGAAGGCATCCAAGTACATCATTGCCAAACATTTCGCCATACTAAATGGGTCTTCCACAGCTGTAGATTCTGTTATATTACTCCATCGCATTCCCTTTCCAGTACTTTCATATCTGGCGAGATACTGTGTCGATAGACCAAACGCCACGGGAGACAATAAGCACAAGCAATAAAGAATTGGCTGACTCAAAGCATCTTCTTGAAATTCCACAATGTTGAACGGTAAATAAGTTACCAGATATACAATTCCGGCTACAGTCGCTGCAATATTAGCTTTACTAAAGAAAACACTAATAAAAAAGGCTTGTGCTATAGTGGATATCACAAATGTCATCATTACAAAAAATATTAAAAATACATCCGATTCAGGAAGGATTCCTCCAAATTTCAAAAACAAAGTGATAAGAATTGCCGAAGAAGTCATTAAAGATAATGTTGTTATGAACCAACCACACCAATGTATGCCATTACTTAATCCCATAACACGCATAACTTCTTTTAAGCGCAGCTCCTTTTCATAAACTATCGCTCTAACGGACAATGAAACGGCAAATATCCAACCAATTGTCATGAATAGAGGTAAACTCCGGGCAATAATTAAATTATAAGTATCAATCGAATAGCAAGGATAGGGAAATTGTTGCATCAAAATACCATAATTCAAATCCTTGCCGCCGTTCAATGCAGTCATAATTCCCTTTACAATCATATCTTGCAGATAAATGAAGCCGTAGTTGAAATATTTCATATCAAATAGGGGCTGTCTACGTGGTTCTGGAGACCAAAAGGCATCAAACACTGAGAAATCACGCGTTGAGTCCACATACTTTGTACCCATCCTGATTCGTACAGACATGTGCTTAATGTCATTGAAGGTGACATTTTTAACATCGGTTTGTTTTGGCAGACCATCGAAAACAATACCCGCCCATAAGTTATTGGCATTATCCAGATCAACGAAGCTGTCCTCCGACTCAGTTGGAACAAATTTATCCCAATTAAAGCAGCCGAGATAATTCCCAATCTCATTGATAATCATATCGACAAAACTGAATGATATCACCCAATTGTAGTCATTAGTATTGGTAGTGTTCAGCCAGTCATTCAAGAGTCCACAAATGTCTTGCTCATTTCCATCCGTGCTGCGACAAGAGTCAGTAAGGTCACGAAGAAATTCCGTCAAATCACCATTCGCTAATTCCTCATAAAGAGTGGGCGAAAAGCGTTCATTCCACTCTGTGATAGCATCGACTAATTTGCCAATACCCCCGAAAGTGTTATTCGCATATTTAACGATTTCTCTCGTCAAATTGTTCACTGGCGTGTAATAAATTGCACCCTCAAGAAATAGATTCAAACCACTGTAGTCGTAAATAAATTGAAATTCTTTGGAATTCAATGATCCAATTAGTTGTTTACAGAATTTTTTATCTTTATTGATGGCGGACCGTTTCTTTCTATTCAAAATCTTTGATTTACGTGATTGAATTTCCTCCACGGACCTTTTCTTCCTTTTTTTCTTTCGTGATTGATTATCACTGTCAGTTGTATTAGCATCATTGAGCCTTCTTACAAAATCTGATTTTTCACCACAGAGAATTTTGGAAAATTGTTGAATTTGATCATTAGTGTTTTCACTGTCGTCATCAGATGGAATTAAACCTTGAATATCCTCAAAAAACAGTGTAACCGATTGTAAAACTTCAGTAAATGAATTTCCAAATAAATTTAGCTCATCAAAAAATGCAGAATCACCACTTTGGTCAACAGTTGATTGATAGTAATCAAACCTATTGAAATTGGAAGAGATAACTTCTCTAAATGTAATCAATTCTTCTTTTGTAAAATTGCAAAAATACAATTGTAATGATTTGATACGATCCAAATCAATCAAAAAATTTGATTTAAGTTTAAGCGGATCGCAGCGTTGTTCAGTTGATAGTGTGGATAACTTGTTGATAGAATTTGTATAGTTTAGGGTCAGATTCAGAAACTCATACCATGCAGAATCACTGAGTGTGAGATTATTAGCTGTTAGATTGCCTCGCAAATATTCTGCATCTCCCAGTTTAGTTGTCAGGGCTGTTCTAAATGTGGTATTTTTGTAAATGAAAGTGGCAGTTCTTTCTCTTTGAAAAATTGATTCAATAACATCATTAAATCTATCGTCGCCTTCTCGAAAGAGTTTTGCAAGCGAATTGAGTATAGGGACTACGTCAGGCAACCCATTGCTCAATTGGTAGCCAGTTTCTTGTTCAAAGCAAGAATTGTTTGAATTACAAATGTGACTAGTAAACCAAGGAATAGTACCCACGGATGGTAAAGGTTTAGGTTGAAAATGACATGGTGGATAACCAACGACAAGATCTCTAATTCGAATAGTTGTTAGGAAAAATATGACAACAACTGGAGCAAGAATTTCCAAAACCAAGAAAGCTGGTCGACGTTTTCTTAACGTGAAATTTTTCCACAGAAGAAGTCGAAGTTGTGTTTTTGAGGATGCAATTCTACTCATGTTTGAATCTAAAATTTAGAAAAAGATATAATATGATCAAACTTGTTTAGTGAAATAATAAATTAAAATCGATGCAATTTGAATTCTAGTTTAAATTTCTTTAGAAACTCACTATCATTTCTGTTTTCTATATTCATTATCAAAATTTATATTTCAACAAAAAACGTTTCCTATATATTCATTAGGATTATATCCATTAGTTTTATATTCAATTTCTTCCAACTACAATTTTCTTTTAAAAGCACACTAGGTCCAATAGGGAATAACTTATTAATTCCAGGATGATAACAATTCAATTGTAACCAAAATTAGTCATATGTATATTATCTCATTTTACTAATTTTCCAATTAAACATTTTCTCTCCTCTTTTCATAGTTTAGAAAGTTAACTAAAACAATATTAGGAAACTTCAATAAACTTGCGACATTGCGCTACTCTTCGTGTTTTTCCTATTAACACTAGAAGGGCGAGAAAATCGGTATACCTAGAACGGCGAGAAGCGTCATATGACGCAATTTGTTTTTTTT
>JAYMFX010224629.1:0-10261 GCA_036784945.1 Monocelis spectator | reverse complement strand
AATAATCTAGAAGAAGAGCAAGCATCTGAAGATTCGTTTCCATGAAACTATAGTATATATATATCTATACATTAAGGGTCAAGCTTATTACATGTTTGCATGAAACGTTAATAAAGACTTACGCTCTGTTTTCATCTTGACCATAACCGAGGTTCACCAAAAGGCGGTTTACTGCCGGTTTGGAGCAGAATAGTTCAATAGGCTGAACTAGGTCGTTGAAAGAGATGGGGCTTTGCAGTTTAAGAATGGCTATATCCAGGGGATGAACACGACCACAAGAGTTGCGATATGACGGGTGGATGATCACTTGGGATGTTTTGATATCTAAACACGGCATTGCACAAAATGGATAATTCAACTTCCATAGACTCAAATTATAGGCTACTTCAAATCCTTATGAAATAAAAGATCGAATAAAAATGTTAACTTCTCTATCTATTTAATTAGCTTAGAAAGGAAATTTTATGTTGAGATAGAGTATTTTTCAGCTCTAACCGTTCTAATTTTAAATCAGGATATTTTGATTTGATTAGACCATAGAGATGTAATCCAGTTATTTAATGAATATACTCAGTTATTGTGTGAATATAGAGTAAACCATAGAGATGTAATCAATGCAGTTATTGTGTGAATATAGAGTGGCAGTCTGAGTGAGAGTGTGGAGAAACAGATTGAAAATCAGATTCTGTAGGCAAATCGACGAATACTCAAAATGGCTCAATCTTGATTTTTATCCTTCATTTTTCGATGGATTAATCGCCTTAATACTTCAGTTTATCCTGGTATTGACAATTCTATCCAAAATCTCTCCGCTATATCGTATCTAATTCTCTGCATTCATTCGTAAAACTTTATCCAAACATTTAAATCTCGTCTTTCCTTAATCTAAAGAAATTCATCTATAAATCTTAATTTTAACTTATTGACAATTGATTTTTATTGATTTGTTAAGTTTTAAATATATGCTTATATATAGATATACATGTATAAGAATTGATAAATTGATAAAATGGCAAAAGTTAATGTCAACTATAGGGTATAGCTAAAATTGAATTGTCGAACAGAGTAAAAAGAGTTTGAATTTGACATTTTAATTTGCTTAGAAAAACGAAAGAAATGAAAGTCGGAATCTGCAAGCTGCTATGCCCACTGAAACCTCTGATTACTAAAATCCAATTTGTCCTCATCAACACATCCCTCGTGGTAAAGTGTCCTGAACTGGTATTAATGTGCAACTCAATGTGTCTTTAACACCCACGTAAGTTATTCAATTTCACTCACCTTGTCTGGAATAGGTTTTCTGATATTTTCCTACGACACCTACGGTAACTGTGCTCGGTTTGTATTTGCAGACGCAATGCCCGGCAGTGAGAATCGTGTATTCATCCAAGATAGACGCCGTACAACCAGAAATTGAAGCAGCGAATGGAAATTGACCTAATTGAGCGGGCTTGCCATTCACTACTCGCCATTGGCTCGATTCTCCTCCAATCACTAGCAAGGAAGCGCACAAAAGTATCGACCACATAATCAGAATAATTATGTGTAAGTACAGTATTTATTCTTCTAATGAATTAGTTGAGAAAGCAACAGTGACTTATATAGTATAGCTATGTATGTGCAGAGTAGCCAGGATTTTGAAGCCATTAGGTAGGAGGCTAATGGCTTTCGAGTGAGTATTCATCGTAGAATATGACAGTTGGCAATCGTAATCTGTGGAATACTCAATTAACTATCGTTGATATTCTCACAACACGCAAGATGATGGGAATACGAGTCTCCTGTTATTTCGGCACCAATATTTACATGCACAGATAATGAATGACGTATATTGTAATTAACACTTTACTAAATTGAAACTATTATCGAGTAAATTATGTATAGAATGGGCAAGCTTAACATTGAATAGGGGGTTAGCGAATTGTGGTTTCCTTTTTAATGGTAAACAACACTAACATATATCATATAACAGAAGTTGAATCACTAAAGATTCTTGGTATGGTGCTCACCAAAGCAAAATTCTCTACCTCCAATTCTCTACCTCAAACCGATTCTGACTACCAAATCCCTGATATATCTCTGATTCAATCGCATTTTCACTTTGGTTGCTAAACATAATCTGTAGGATCTATCTCGGTGAAAGATAAGAAACTTATTAGAAAAACCATCAATCGTGCACATAAAAATATATGCGGACCTGTGTAACTGCTCAAAACAATGTCTGCCTGATCCCAACGAACGCAGACTATTTCTATATTCCAATAAACAATAAAGGGATAAACAAAAGATTAACCTTCAAGGTGGTTTTTATTCCAGAGGAAGAAAGAATTCTGTAAAGTATTTTTTTAATCCTCGAATAAAGTTTTATCAATGAAAAATTACTGTTTTCTGTTTTCTATTAAGTCTATGTTTTCTGATATTTATTACTTCGAAGATTCCGACTAATAGTGTAAGGGTGGAGACAAAGATAATAGCTAGATTAGGGATTTTTTGAATTTGGAAACTTGTGGAATCTTAATTTAGTACCAAGTTTAGGAATAACCTGCTTATCTGACGTATTATTACAGTTTGGAACTGCACATTGAACCATCTTTTAACGCTAAATTCTGAAATCTGTTGCGATGTGGTAATGGCGGCCGGTGGCTATTTTTTAATACGGTACCTATAACTATATAGTAGTGACCTATCTTGCCCCTAATCTAATATCTTTGGGTGGAGAGAGGTGTTGATGGTTAAGTTCAGCTTTGACAGATTGCAAGACAGAAGATGTCTTTTAGAGAAGTAATTTCATAGAATAGTACATGTAGTCGAGATCCTGTATGATTCTAATGAGAGTATCTACCTGGTAAACATGAGATTTTTAGGAAGGGAGACAAAGCGTTGTGTGAATTATTCGCAATATTTTATAGAAAAGGTCAACTTTGAGGTTATATCATTACAGGTGTACAAGGCGGAGAAGTCGGCTTGAGATAATCGTTCTAAATACTTATAGATAGTTGTGATCTATAGGGGTGCGTTGTTGGAAAGAAATTAATTAAATTTTAAATAAAAATTAATTTGGAAAATTAAATAGAGATCTTAGATGACATCAGAATAATATCATCACCGCGAGTGGGAATATTAACAATGTTATAACCAAATTGTAGGATGATTTAATTTGAGATGAATTATAGTCATTAAGATCACCAAGAATAATTATATTATTACTCTATATGCTACCATGAGGTATAATGCGATCATTTCTCAAAAGGTTGTAGTTATTAATCGACAAAAAGTTGAAGTAAATGTCAAGAATGGAGCCGATTGATACAGTAACACAAACAATGTGAGGATTATACACAAACAATATAGGGATCAATAGAGATGGTAGGTTTAGGTAGTAGTCCCTGGGTAGGTTATACTTTTTGAAATTTCAAACCTTTTCATTGCATTTGTATTTTATAAACTCTTTATCTGAAAATTAAATAGTGATCTAATAATATTGTTTTTTGCTAATTGGGGAGCTAAACTGAAGGATCCATAGTTTATAATGCTGGAAAGAAGTAGCGATAAGTATAAAAATTTATAATAATTACCTACAGTATAAAAAGTTTCATGTAGACTTAACTAAAGCTAACTTTTATCAATGGTCTTTTCGGTTATGAATTTTTTTACGGGATTTTGTTTACCTTATTGGAACGATTTGATTTGAAGAAAAAAAAATTTATCGACTTTTTTAAATAGGACTGTTAAGTCGCTGTTTTTTTACGTTTTTATTACTTAAACAAAAAAATTAACATTCCTATTACGATTTAAACTTTATATTTTCGTCCAATCAGATCACTTAAAAAATGTAAAAAAATCTATTCGAGTTGCAAAATTGTTAAACCGGAAAGGCCCTAACACAACCTAATATGATAATAAAACATTTTGGCCTAAAATGTGATAGGTAAACGGATGATTTGCTGAAATTATTTAACGGAAGTAAATAGTAAAGTCTGTTTTTTGTTTGTTTTAATTCTTTTATGTCTGATAAGTTACTATGAAAACGCACATTTTCAAGCACAGATACCTACGTAATTTCAGTCACAGTAATATACTAATTATAATTATGTGTTTCATTAATTATTTTTAATGATTATTTTGTTAAAAAATATTCAAATAATCAATGGCTTTGAAAATATGACAGCTTGTTTTATAACTACACTACAAATAATAAGCATCAAACCATTTTGACAAATGTGTCAACATTTCACAAATTTATTTTGTGTAATTTAACATTTTTATTTGCTGTGTACACAATTTTTTTTTATTATACTTGCTCAATAAAACTATTTGAATTAGGTTTTTTTTAACTTTGTGTTATAACACATCCATGGCATGAAAGTAACCATTACATTCTACATGTTTTCTCCAATAAAAATACTATATTTTATATGCAATTATGGTTACAAAACATATAAAAATATTTGCCAGTTATGAATCAAGTTTAAATACATTTTATTCAATTTAAGTTGCATATCTTTAATTTAGATATTTTGCTATTTCAGAATTGCCTAAATAGGAATTTTCAATATTGTAATTTAAATGGATAAACTTCAAATCTTTCATTTTACTATAAGAAAGTTTTTCATGCACTTCCAATTCAAATTGTAAATGTAATTTTCTGAATGGACCATTGCATTGGCATTAAGAGATAGGTATATGTATAATATGTATGTTATAGACAAATAAAAATGTGATTCCTTTATTTAATATGGGTTAATTAATCAAAAAGAAAGCAAGTGTCCTGCATTTTATAGGTTCAATCATTTATATACTGTTAGAACAAAGCTAAAATGACATCCATCTGAAAGCCTCTTATCATTGCTTGGCAATCATAAATATGAGTCTGATGAAAATGCACTATTTAAAATATGGAGATGACTAAAAGAAGCTTACTCATTGTATTAAAAGTTGTCAAGAAAGCTTGCATGAACTATTACTCACTTCAAGTTAATGAATAGCCAAAAAGCTAATGAAAAGATTTTGGGTTCTGAAAATGAAAATTATTATTGCAGACAAATTTTTTTTACAATATTTAAAGAAACTATACCAAAATAAGCTCATGAATAACAACATACTTACCTATTTTCTAAAGAAAAATACACATCCAAAAATACATGAGTTGTCCATTTGAAACTTATCTACCCTCTTGAAATTCTGTTTTTATAAATTAACCACTCTTTTCTGACATAAGCTGACTGTACAGTTATGTATTTTTACAATGATTAAAAATCTCTAAGTAGCCAATTTTCTAATTTTTAAACAAGTTTTATCTGAAAAGTATTAGGTATATAGAAAAAGTTTAAAATTAATTAAATAACTGAAAATGTAACATAAGCTCCACACATATTAAATAAAGTAAGGTTAAAAGTTTTATAACTCTAAATTTTATATACCTATCTATAAGATAGGAAAACTAAAATACAGTATACCTATTATGTAATCAATATGCAATATGTAGCTGGAATGTATGTAGTATAACATAAGAATTATTATTATGAGCAGAAATGAATTAGAGATAAAGTATTTAAGGAATTTATTGATATTTTCTCCAATATTAAAATCTTAAAATTTGCTACAATTTTGGGTTGGGAATTTTCGTTTGTTTTCAAATAAATGATTTATAATAGGTATACCTAAATCTTTTGCAGCCTTTTTAAAGATTTTCTATTACCATATATGACAAATATTTGATAGGTAAATCTACAAGTCATTTCAACATCTTTTTGTAGGATTTCTATAGAATGATGTCTAAACATTAAACACTCCATATGTGGTTGATACTTCTGTGCGCTTTTTATTTCGTGATTGGAGGAGAATCGAGTGATATGCGAGTAGCGTTTGGTAAGCCTGCTACACCAGGTCAATTTCCATTCATTGCTTCCATTTCTGGTTGCACAGCGTCTATCTTGGATGAATACACGGTTCTCACTGCGGCTCATTGTGTCTGTGGAGAAGAAAAACCAACTACAGTCACCGTGGGCATCTTGGAAAAAAGAATGAAAACTTCGTTCAGTCAAGGTAAGCTTTTTTAATTGAAAAATACGATGCTCTCTAAAAATTCCACAGTAATTCCTAACTGAATGTGTCGATAAAGAAAAATGCTTAAACAGACTCGACAAAATAAATGAAGTTTCAGAAGATAGGTATTTATGCAAATGAAACTACCTGCTATCTTGAAAAACAAGCAATTCTTTAAAGGGAAGAACTTGGATCAATCCACTATATGTTCGGAATGGTTTTTAAACGATAGATGTTTCTTTAATTACAAAATTCAAATCAAGCATTTTGTTATTATTATGCAATTATTAGTGCTTCATTGTGTTTAAAAGTTGAATTTTAAATGTGTTTATTCGCGGTAATATTTTAGAAATTAAAGTATGTCGAATCATTATCCACCCCTTCTATCAGGGTATTTGCAATGAAGTACATCCATTTGATATCGCTATTATTAAACTTCAATCGCCCATTTCATTCAACAAACAAGTGCAGCCTATTGATTTATACTGCTTTCTGCCGCGTTGGAATTCTATAATGATAAATATCGGTTATGGTTTGGATGAAAGCGATAAGTAATTCTTAAATATATATCCATTTAAAAATTGCAACATTGTGTTATGTTATCAATAATTGTCCGACGGTTTGCTCATTTTAAGACATTTAAATCTTTTTAGAGAATTTTAAATCGATGATTTTACACACAGCTGAGCTATTTGTTATTAAATATATACATACATATGAACTGTTTTATCTTGATAGATGAAGAAAACATCGGGTTTTAGTTCGGTGATGAGGATGGATATATTGCACTGCTTCAGCTGGGAATACATCTAGACTTTTACAGAAAGAAATACTATACAACAAACAAAGGTCACTATATGGTTGAAAGTAGAATGCTCAAAACGTGAGAAGCAAAGAATGAATGATATCAGAATGTCATTAATAGGCTACTCACACTTAATTAAATAGTCTTAATCCATTTGGGAGCTAAACGTGGTTACAAAAATTAATTTGATATGATTGTCTGTTTTTCATCTTAAGTGATAGTGATAAGTGATCCATATTTTATAATAGCTAATATCATTTATCAGGTATGGAGTGTTGAAGTTTGGCTTCAATTGGGTGAATTACAATTGTGGAATTGGCTTCATCTGCAGCGCTAAAGAAGGACCTCACATTCTTCACGGTGATAGTGGAGGACCTATGGTTATTTCGAAACATAAAAAATATGTACAAGTTGGAGTCAATAGTGGGACCGGAGCCTTTTCTTACTATGCTAATGTACCACGTTACTGCAGGTGGATTAAAGATCAGATGGAAGAAAATATTAACTATTGAATCGATAATCTCAATTTCATAAATACTACTAAGTATGTAATAATGAATTATTTTGATTACCAGAATAAATCATTTAGAGCTACTGTAATTAGTTGTCTTTTCTCATCGTGTAAATAGTAATTGCAAATACAATGTACGTTTATTTAAGAAGGGTAAAACTAAAATTTGAATCTAGCTAATTCAAATCACGTTTTAAAAAATCTTTCGAATAAAAATTACCGTTGTAATAAATAAAACTATCCTGATTGGATAATATTCTATCAATCGGGAAATCGGTTTCGACTTAATAATTTAGAATACCTACATTATACAGGAAATTTGCGAGAGAATATTCGGATATTTATGATTCAGGTGCAATTTTTTTTGTCAGTTTGGTGACTTATATAGGAGAGGTTATGGAATTATAAATAAGGCAACATACATATGGAGTGTGGTTCAGGTTTATCATAATATGATGTTAAGCCTCCCGGTCTAATCAACGTATGTTTTTTCTTTAAAAATTGATTTTTTCACTTTTTGAATTTAAAAAATCAAAAAGTGCTGATTGGCAAAATTCTATCGCTTTTCCATATCCAATACAGCTCTTAGGTATACATATATTATATTTTCATGCTAGATGTTTATATATGGTAAGTTTTCATTGTTCAACTGTATCTTCTATTATACTGGCAGAAACTATACAATTGTAATTTTACTGAGTAAGCAATTTTTCAATATATTGTTTTTAAGATCGAGCAAATTAATCATGCGACTACTAAATATAGAAAAGGCGGAGGCATATCATTTCGTCTTTTTTGTTCTGTTTTAATCGTATTCAGGTTCAATTTCTTCATCATTTAGGGTTATTTGTATAAACAAATTATCATCAATTCATTTAGGTAGGTAATTTCGTCTTAACGATTGGTGTGTTTTAATCGGGTTACGTGTAGTCAGTCTGTTAGTATAGAAATTATCGACAATTATTCTATCATTGCTGTTGGTGCCATTTCGACCATATAGAGATGTAATCCAGTTATTATGTGAATATAGAAGTGGCAGTCTGAATGAGATTGTGAAATTGAAAACCAAATTCTGCAGGCAAATCGACGAATACTCAAAGTTGAGTATTCGTCGATTTGAGTCATAGTGATTCGATCGCTATAAGGAATATAATGGCTGACTTCTAAATCGCGAATGAAACTCGCAATTAAGCTCGCGCCTGCCTGCAGCTGTCATGTTTCTAATTGGACGACCCCTATTTAATAAATTGTTGCCCATAGATATTAGACGTTAATTAAGTAAACACAATGCTGAATTTTGTGGGCATTTTTTTCTTTATTGATATTCATAGGTATATTATTGGCATACGATGAGTTATTATATATAGGGATCAATTGGATAGGTACTTTCCTAAAGGAATGTCATTTTGTTATGCGGAACAAATCTTTTTCTGTGCAGCCTAAATAAATATATATCTTATGTTTTAAATGTTATCATCAGTTTTATTATAAAAATTATGTGTTTTCCGATATATGTAAGGAATAGATCTTGATATATGTGAAGAATTTATGGCAACTTCAGCAGTTTGAATGATTCCAGAGAGAGAGAGAGGGGTGGGGGGATTGAGAGACATGATTTTATTGTTCCATGCTCTCAGTTGGTATCTGTTTAAAATCATCCGTTGTAACTTATTGTTGCTCAAGCAGTTCATGAGGAAATTACCGACATTATCTGAGCTGCCACAATCTTTATCAGCCGTTGTTGTTGTTGTCATGACTGTGAACAATTCTTTGCTGACTGCTCACATCCCGGTTCTCAACATAATTAATTTATAAATTGCTATTTCCTCCACAAAATTCACTGCTCAATTCAATTGGGGAGAGTATAGCTATGTGTCTATATGAGCAAATTTTAACTATTTCTTTTTTTAAATAAAGACTTTTGGTTTATTATTTTACAATTGATTTCAAATATTCCACATCTACTGTATTATTCATGTTAAGATTAGATTTTATATAATTAACAATTCACTATGTCTAAAAGTTCAGGGAAAAAGAAATCATTCGCCATGTTCAATACCTACAGGCAAGTTCTGCATAGGCAGAAAATATTTGAGGAAAGTCTAAAACTGCGCGAGAAAGAAATTCAAGACGCCCAAAATAACCAAACATGGAATGAAGAGCTCTTATTCAATAAACGCTATTATTGCGCGCAATCGATCGTTGTCACAGAAATTGTTCGAGCTATATTGCGGAAGAATGAAACCCATATACAGCGACATCGACAACATTTGAATGATCAAGAATTGGCTCAGATGTTACCCATTGTGCGGCATATGCGTTATCTTCACTCCAACATCGAGTATGTGAAGAACTGTCTGGCAGCCTGTCTCACATACGAGTCCTATCCAAGACTAACTTATGTGCCAAAGAAGCCATTCGAATCCACACATTCTTGCTATTACATTTTGAGTGGTCGAGTTGAGGTGTGCTATCTACCGGTGAAGCGTGGCTCCCGCCAGGTAAATAAATATCGACTAATCAATTTGTTATATTATTATACATTTCTGAATACTTCAATTTTGTCACAAACAAAATGATCACTTAATATCACAAGAACATTCTAATTCCGAAAGGGATATTCACCTAAATTAAATGGTCTTCAATTCATCAGATTGGTAGCCGAGCATGAAATTATCAATTCTAATCTAATTCCAATCTAACTCTAATTTAATTCCACTCTAATCTAATTCCAATCTAACTCTAATCTAATTCTAATTTAATTCCAATCTAACTCTAATTTAATTCCAATCTAACTCTAATCTAATTCTAATTTAATAATAATAATAATAATAATAATAATTTATTTAGAAAGTAAAAAACGTTAGTCAGTTAGGTATAGTACAAAGAAAATTACAAAA
>JAYMFX010224618.1:0-10261 GCA_036784945.1 Monocelis spectator | reverse complement strand
GTTGTAATGTCCATAAATTCTGGTGGCAGGGCATTCCAGGCTCTGATTGTGGCCGGGAAAAACGAGTGGAGATGTGCATCGATTTTTGATTTCGGGATATGAAATCGAGAAGTGTGCCCTCTGGTGTTGGAGTTTAGAGCTGTAAGACTGTTTGCGATGGGGATTGCTATACAGTTATTGACAACACGAAACATCATTAGGACACGTAAGTTGAGTCGACGTTGCTGAAGGGTGTTCCACTTTAAATTCTTTAAAATAACCTCCGAACTGTTCTTGTGTCGATGATCTCCTACCACATATCGTGCTGCCATGCGTTGTACTTTCTCAAGCTTCGTGATGTTCCTCCTGGTATGCGGGTCCCAGGGTGTTGTGGCGTACTCCAGCATAGGTCGAATGAGTGAGGTGTAGCATTTGGCTCTAACTATTTGTGGGCAGCCATATGTGTTGAGCATGACAAAGGCTAGGTTTCGTTTGGCCTTCAAGACGACGTTATCTGTGTGGCTGTTCCATGACATTTTTGATGTCATGGTGTCAGACCGAGATATTTTGCTTCAGTGACGTTTTGCAGTGTGTTCCCATTAATCGAGTAGTTGTTAATTAATGGCGCCTTCTTGTTTGTAAAGCGGATGACCTCACATTTATCTGCGTTAAATGCCATTTGCCAAGTGTGCTGCCAGAGTTGCAGCTTGTCGAGATCACTTTGACTTCCATTGTTTGATTACCAATTTCTAATTCTCCTTTTTCTTAGGATTTCTTCTCTCATTTGAATTATTTCATCAATGCGTATTTATTTGTATCCAATGCAATTCTTCGATTTTATTCTTGTTGTGTTCTTCACAGGCGTAAGAGCGTATGATCTACTAAGTTACGTTTTGCCCCAAAGATTTTGTCAATTCTGCCCTCTATTTGACCAATGACACTTTGTTTCCTATATGACTGCGTGTTTTGTGTTGGCTCTTAAACATTTTGGTATATCCCCTTGGCCAAGAATTCATTGCTCAAATATCTTTTATTGGTTTATTAGGAAATTTTCTGCTGGCATATTTCCTCTCGAGATCAAAATTATATCTTTCTCTTTAGAATCACTTTTCTTTCTTTGAATCATTTAAAACCTTCAGAGTAGTCAACATCATCGAATAAATCGTGCTGAGAAGATATAATATTCATTGTATTATGTAGATCTTCATCCTGTCCATCTTCTGCAAATTGTCGAAATCGATTTTGTTTATTCGCCTTGAAACATTTATTCACGCGAATGTCCCTAAATTTGTCATAAACTGCCGAATGGAGTTTTACAGTCTCGTGCAATGTGATTATACTCCTTTGACACTTGTTGGTTTAATGATACCCAATTCTTTCCAGATCGCTATATTTTTTCTGCAGAGTTATGATATGCTTTTGTAGATACCGTAATGCAGAATCAGATGCTGATGATGTTTTTCTCTTCTTTCTTTATGAGATTATATACCTACATCTTCTAGAGTATTATAGTTTTACTGACTTCTACATATAAGCAGCACTTTATACTTTTGACAAATGCCATTATCAAAGCATCCTCTCTCTCGTTAGCATTCGAACAGGTCATCTATATGAAAGCATTTTGTTGAAACTTTCTTAAAGAATTTTTTCATTAAGTCGCTAACTTTTTCAATACCTTGCTGAACCAGGAAAGGCAGAAAGCTTTAGCTTAGCGTTCTCCTCTAAGTCAGATAACAATATTTCAATTTTGTTCTGCAAACAAAACTCTTATATTTTTGACTGATAGAATGTCCTATGTCTTCGTTAATATTTATTCCGGTGTTATTATAGGAAACAATAACTTAAATAAACAATCCGAAATGATGTTCGGGACGCTCCACAACCCTAACATGATTTTGATTCTCATTTATACTTTTACTTACTATATATAATAATTAAAGTGCGTAAGCCATTTAAACGCAGTTTCGCGTCAGATTCATCGATTGATTAATTGCCAATTATATATAGCTAAGTACAATATGAGTCCAACTTAATATAAGTAGGTTATTACATCAATATATATAAAGCATGTTTGAATTACAAAACTTGAAATAAATTTAATTGACTTCCAGTATGAATCAGGGAATACGTTTGACGCAGTCCGTGCATGGATATGCGGATCAGGATGAAGGGAAGTAAGTATATCAGTGGAATACAGATTTAGACGTTTCGTCGTTAAAATTGCATCAGAAAAGTTAGAGTTTTGATAGTTAATAGAAGGTATATTTGATTTTTTCGTTTATTTTAAATTTACATGTAAATCATTTGAATTAGAAACATATTGTTTATATGTACAGTCTTCTGTTTCATTCAGCGCATATTATTTTGATAAATTGGCCTAAAATCTATATTGCTCCGAATGTTTTATTTTTCTTATGTTGTGAGGTTTGAAAAAGTTTAAACTTAAATAGGCATCCACACCATAGAGTATAGGCACAGTGTCTATATTCTGTGATCCACACTATGCAACATTTGCTGAAACATGCAACACGTTCACACTTGGAAATTTCAGCGCAACATTGTTTCTCTTCAATAGATTTTGCTTAATTGTTGCGTGATTTTTGTAATAGAACGTCTTAAATGTCAACTTTGTTTAGTTACATGACTCACAATTTTATTAATTGTTGGCGGTTTAATCATTAAAAAATAACAGTCACAAACATAAACACTCGTAACGCTCGTAAATACTTTATCGGAAATTGCTTTATTTTTTAAATCGATACTGTCAGATAGAATACCTAAAATCTAGTAATTATGGCCGTTAAAATCGTTGTAACATACTGGTAAGAATTTCTTTTTTCTTTCTTGAATGTCATTAGTAATTAGTACAAATAATTAAATTTTATTGCTAAAAGACATCTGAAAAAAGGTCTGATCTAAAGACTAATTGGAACAGACACCAGCACAAATTTTTTTCTGCCATTTATTACAATTAGAATAAGTAAATCAGGGAATTTTTAAGTTGTTTTACAATATAATATGGTTCATTTTCAAATCCATTTTCTACTTCCATTTATTCTGTAATTCCAATATTCCAATATTTATAAATTCACTTCATTAAATTGAAAAAAGTTAAATAACTATATCTTCAGGCCAATACAGACTATGTGATGAAATATCTATATGAATGTACTATCTGTATACTTAGATTAACCTTGTAGCCATCCCATGCATGCCTTATTGAATTGGCTATAGCACTGACTAAAATATTCACAGAATTTATTCACTGCCCCATTACCTTATTGAACTGAATATTAACAGAATTGTTAATTCAATATCTCTTTACTTGTTGCATTAATGAATTGGTTATGTGCTTTAAATGGAATGGAAGTATAAAACCTATATTTATTAAGCAAAAAATCTAAATTATCCTACTTATAATTGCATGATTTTTTTCTTTTAGTGGCGCATGAGGGTATAAGCCCAAGGTCAGTACATTTTTTATTTCAATTATGGTTATAACTATACAAAGTTATAAAGATCAATACCCAAGTTTTGTATGAACTTACTTAATCAGAAAAATTTATTTTCTACATATATAGAGTAATGTGTCTGTCTATTTATACATTGTTTTTAATAATCTATTAGAAAAGTCTGGCACTAAAAATGCTTTTGTTCTTAATTTTAGTTCCTGAAAATCAAACAGGAACTTGATAAGCGCTTCTCCGGCAAGTTAGATATTGTAAGTTCCTTAAACCTACATAGTACTTACAATACATATACCAAATCAAAATTACATACATAGTATTTACATATTTATAATTTTATTAAAATGTACATTATTTTCTTTTTGAAAAAAGAATAATTTTTTACACGAATTCATTAACTATAAATGAATTATGTAGCACATTATTTCTTAAATTTCAGACTGGAGTACCTACACCAGAAACCACAGGATTCTTGGAAGTTGAAGTCAATGGTAAACTTATTCACTCTAAAAAAGTAATTTTGTTATCATATTTAATTAATTTGTAGTCCGGTAGTCTTCCTATTGTAAGGGCTTCGTAGATAGTTTGAATGTTGTTAACTTCAAGTCTGTTGCTCTTCAGGGCCTTAATGAATGGCTTGAATTGCTCTTTTTAATTAGAGTGCTGATGTGTCTTGTACTCTGAAATCTATAATTTATGCTCATGCCAAGGAGGTTGATTTCAATAACTCTTTATTCTTGGAATTTCTTCTAGCTCTTCTGGATTAGTTTTTTCAGCAAGCTTGATTATATAATGTTTTGTCTTTGATTGTAAATTTACATTACTTTTTTCTGAAAATGACATAAGAAGCATTCCAACGATTTTTTCCAGCATTCCAATATTTTTTAGTATATACTCAGTCTGACAATAGTCCCTCGTTATAGAATGTGATATATTCGTAAGTGTTATCTTCTCAGAGTGTATAATGATTTTCATTGTCTTTTTGTCATTCAGGATTATTGATTAGTTTTCTATTTGTTATAAGTCAATGTATATCCATGACTCTTAAAAACTGCGTAATTCAAAGGCTTGCCTCTTAATATAGAAGATATTGATGCAAATTTATAGCATAGCCTGCGTTTCTATGTTATTTTACTCTACATATACGTAATTAATTAACGGTCAACATCTTGTGATTATCTTTAATAGGTAAGTAAATAAATGCGTTTGTCATCTAACAATAAAGTTTATGATGATATTATCATTGTATTTCATTTTTATCTTGCTTTGTGCTTCAAATATTAGGTATACAAGGTTACTTGCTGCTCTACAAAATTTAACAGAGCGTTTTTTTTATATATCTTAAATGTTTTTTTCATTGTTTTGGAATGATAAGTTTCAAGACCTTCGGCATGTTTATTTAGATAGCTTTTCTTTTTCTGATTTGAATGGTTCTCAATGATATAATGGTAATAAAATCACACAGCAAGTATGAATGAAAGCTCTTGAGTTACCTATACACGTGAGGTCATCTTAGATCGTAAATTAAAAAATAATCGCCGTGTTATCTAATATTTTGACATGTAGACCAAATTAGTGACTGGACGCCTCTTTGGTTGTGGAGTTACCAGGTCTGAAGATTTGTCGATCATAAATATGAGTCATTCATTTGGGGTCACTTTACATCTATGAATTTGATTGATGGGTGTGATTTTATGTTGATATTTAACTTTGCATTAGTTGGTATATTTCAGATATATTTTATTTTAAATAAATATGTAATCGTCGATATTACATTCAAATTATTTGATTTCATTCTATAGAATGGGGATGGGTATGTTGACACCGATGACAAGATGGGGAAAATAATAAAAGCTGTGGAGGCTGCACTCTAATGTGCAGTTTCGTTTTCTTTGTTCGTGAGTTATTAATTTGTCCATTATTAATATACCTGAGTACCTATGATTGTACCACATATTAAGTTTTATGGCCAACGTTTCTACTCAAACTTTTTATTTTAGATTTGATTCAATATAGTAGTATATGATTTTGTTTTTCGAGTGAAGATTATAAAAATTTTGGGCTATTTTTTCATAACTTTGAATGATTGAAGACGGACAAAATCCATTTTGGAGACACTGTCTTTATGATGTACTAAAAGTTTTGAAAAGTTATAGCGTTTGATGGATCTGTTTCTAACACTGGTTTTTTTTATCATCAATTGTTTATTTTATCTTATCAGAGGTAAAATGTAAATATTCAGTTTATATTCATTCACTTTTAACGATAAATTAATAATTATTGTATCACTGTTTTGTAAGAAATATTAACATTTGAATGTACCTTATTTTGAAAATAAAATTGTTTGAATTATGTATTTAATTATTATTATTATGTACAAAACATATTAAGCTCCTATCTTTTAAAGCAGTATGGGTAACATACTGTTGTATCAATAAGAAAAAATGATTATTTTTATCTAAAATACAACATACTATAGTAATTGTGAACATGAATAGCATTTCCAAATAAGAACATTAGATACATACGCTTTGTATGCAGTAGGTATGATAATTATAGCTTTGGAGAGATTACGTAATAAGGTATCAAACTGAGTGTGTTGCGTACCTATATGTATAATTCGAAACAAAATATAAAAAAATAAATTTTAAAAATTAAATTCTGTGTAGATAACTATATAAGAAGGCTGAACTATTTATCAACATTTATTTGCGTAACTGACAATCATATAGATATTAACATACACATATGATATCTATCTATATGGACATATCCCCTTATAATAACTACTGTATATACATTTGTAACTATAGATACTTAGTATGCATATGATAACTATTAAGTTATTGCGTAAAAAATGTATTTTCAATACGTCTAAAAATTATGTCTTAAACTAAACTCATCGTAAATGATAGAATAAAGAAATTCAACCATAACGTTTATTCTCTCTCATAAAATTAAAGCCATACATCGGACAGCAATAAATTGACCTCCTAAATGATCCACAACTCAACAGTTCGAAACATTATTGAATATATTAGCCTCGTTACTAGAGGCATGAAAAGGGAAACCCTTAGGCCTATCAAAATAGAAGTTTCAAAAATAGAAATTTTCGATTAAAAAAAATCAAAGTTTGTATAATACCACTTAACATAATCGAGTAGTATAATGATTTATTAATTGATTATTTTCCAAAGATGAAAAATTATGTGTTTCGATACTCATAGAATGATTTAGTTGTTTGCTATTATGTAGTTCTATTTATACTAAGGTCTTAATTCCTTTCATAGCGAAATAGCTTTATCATAATTAAATCTTTTTATCAACACTATGATCTAGCTCACTATTAAAAGACAAGCGCATTATGTATCAATAATGTATTAGACATTACATAATTTGCAATAAATAAACAACAAATAAGATAATCATTGTCATAAACGGTTTACTAAAATACTAAATGAAATGTATAAAAATCATTTGGCGTCAAATTTTAAATGCATAAAAAAATAGAGATTGAGGCATCTATTTTCCAGAATGATACTTTTTCAAATCAGCTTGCACTTCGACGCAATTGTCTGAAATCAAATCAAATTACAACATCATCGGTATCATTTTGAACCTGATCGCATATGCAGAGAAGAGACTTAAAATAAACAATTGGCGCTAGCCTGGATTTGAACTCTCGACCCCTGGATTGGTGGTCAAGCGTTCTAACCATTCGGTCAGCGCTCTCTATAAACAGAATGACAATTTGGAAGCCTTCTTATACTGTGTGCTAGTTCAACTGGATTCTGAATCAGACAGAGATCACACTGCTAACAATCGCCAGCTTAGATGAATGAATGAATTTAAATGTGTCAATGTCTTTATCACGATATTAAAATAAAGTGAAATGTAATCTCTATACAGCGCTATACAATATTTCACTTCGGGATTTGAACTCTCGACCCCACCATGGATACAGAACTCCTGATGGATATATGGAACGCTATGCCCCAATGTATAAAAAGAAAAATTGGAACTGTTATACTCCTTATGATTAAAGTCTTATAAAAATTCTTTAACAGGTGAATAATTGAGTTCATTTTCTATTGATCATTCGATCTAAATATATGTTTTTAAATTACAATCTTTTATTTATACGAATGCATATAGGTAAAAGTGAAATCAAATGAATACACACATACCTGTCTTAGAAGTGGATTTTTCATAGTCCTCGAGAATCATCAAGGAAGCGTTATTATCTAAAAAATGTAACGATATAATGATCATAACAATGCAATTATATAAATATACAAACGTGCCACTGCCTTTATAATGATATTGACATAATTCTAAAGAATTACTAGCTTGAAGCAGTACCATTCAATGCAATTATAGTTAATAGTCGCATTTAAATGTAAGGAAGGAAATGATGGCCTTAAATGTAAAAATAATAAATTCTATTGTTTAAATGGTTCCTGCCTGTCGCTCCATGGCATAATTATACGATATCACAATGGAAGCAGTGAAATTTAAAATCATGTAAACTTTTATGTAGAGTAGTTTAATTAAATAAAAAAATCTTTTGATGAGCAAAAATGTGACTTACCATCAAGATCTGGAAAAAAATCCTAAAATAAAACAATCAATGGGTAAAGTAAATATAACATGGTAAAATATTGATTGGTTGGTTATTAAAATGAGACAGTGTATTCAAGAGAAATTACGTAAAATGTATCCTCCGGGAGTTTGGATTTTAATATATGGATGGATTCGTCGAGACCTTCCTTACAAGATTGATATTTGGATTTCAATTCTTCTAAACTATCAAATTCTGTAGAAATAGACTTTTGATTCGCATATTTTGTTTGACTTGATCGGATACGATTCGAACGAAATTCTGAATTAAAAAAGTGCAGTAGTATCTTGATACAATAGATATAATTAAGGTAATGGTCAAAATTGGTCTAAAAATGCAAAACGATTATTCCGGCTTGATTTAAATCATTTTATATTAGGGTTGTAAAAAGTTTCCTTTAATTTTATTTAAAATATTTTAAGCAAAATAGCCCAGAGAGAGAGAGAGAGAAAGAGCAGTATGTATCACTTGAATCTTTATATCAGTACCTTCCACATAATCCTTTAAAGTTCCATCTGGGTCCTAAAACAGAAATTTTTTAGGTTTTTAGATTGCCGGTAGTTGTCATTCATAGATATTAATAATCTACATATACACATTTTAGCTTTCAAAATAGATACTACATATTATGACCAATAATCTATTGTGCAACATTAAATATTTTAGCATAGTATTTACAAACCAACTTACAATATAAAAGCTGGAATCAGGCAAATCTTTTTTGAAATCTTCTAAAATGATTATAAGGAAAAAATTAGTATTTTATTAAAATTAAGCTTCTACTTAGGGAAATATTTGTTAATTAATCCAAAATTTATTACAAATTAATCTATTTGATACCTTTGCTACAAAATTGCATTTGTTAAGCTACTGAGCCACTATTTATACCTTTGCTTGACAATGCATTCTTTACCCTTTAAATGAAAAGTAATAGTTTCATACCCAAATCTGTTTTAAAATCATCAACTTCCAATTCCAATTTCTTCATATCTATAGAATATTTCGGGTACACAAACTTTCTATTGGAATACTAAAATTAACAAAGAAAATTAAGCAGATGAGTATAAATATATAAGGCATATTTATTTAAGTGTATATTTAATCATTTGACAGAATACAAAATTTAAATAAGAGAAAATAATTGAACCTGGTTAATGGCTCAACTTATAATGTACATATAATGTGGATTGATTACGCTTTATAAAGTTTTTGTGGTCGGAATTACTAGCTGCTTGTCTTTTGTGGCCGGCTAGTCGGAGTTTGTATTTGGTGTTCTTTAATGGAGGTAGGAAAGGAAAAAGGCTATGAGATTAATTGAATCCAATGCTTTTGAAGAGGTTTGTATCATGCATTTTAATGATGGTGGTTATGTTGGGGCTGTTGGTGTTGCAATAGTTCCATTTTTAGCATGGGCCTGGTGACCATGCCCATGAGATGAAGACTTAGTGAATATAGTTGTTGCTTAGACTGTGGTTTTGGAGAGAGTTGATTTTGTGCATTGTTTTTATTGATGAATTTAGGATGTTACTTATGTGTTGGGACATATTCAATTGTGACAATTTCTCAGTTCTCAAAGAAACATTTTTTGATTGAACTATGTGCCAGCTAATGCAAAAATCTATAATTATGAAAGGATATAAATAGGTATTTCTTATATGATAAATATAGTGTGTGGTACAGAAAATGTATCTATTCATATCCCTTCATAACAATCAGTAATAATTATAAACCTCAGTATTATGTAATTGGATGTATTTCTCACACAACATAATTGATGATATAACAATGTTAAAGCCAAGTTGCATTAAAAGGTAAAAAATAAGAAATAAATTTCTTTGAGGAATCAATATATTTGGGTCTATCTGAATATTCTCAAGATTAAAAATATAATACTTTACAACCACCGTGCTCTATTATATTCTATAGTTGTTTGATTCATCCAGTGGGCGGGAACTGAGATCAATTGGTTAACAAACTGCATAGGTGAACATGAACGAATAATAAAAGGAGTCCATTATAGCTTAATATTTTAATGTGGAGAAAGATAGGGAAAAGTTATATTTTCTACATTGTTATAGAGATTTTACTGTAGACTATCAGAATTGTCAAATTGAGGCATTTTAAATTGTGGTATTTTACATTACTTTTGAAATTATTTGCTATGCTAGCTGACAATTTGTATTCACATACAGAG
>JAYMFX010224607.1:0-10264 GCA_036784945.1 Monocelis spectator | reverse complement strand
ATGTGGATGTGCTCCCCTCAGGATCTCTATACAATCGAGATTATCCGACCAGAGCGCGATATCAATGAGTTTATCGATCTTCTTCCCATAATTTGGTGCAAATCTCCCTTAGAATCACTTCGATTTTATGAAAGTACTGAAGAAAATGTAAACCAGAGACTGCATTTGCAAAACAACAGTATTTGTCACTTAATGGACCGTGAATTCTACATATCAGAAATATTCCAAAGACCTGCACAATACATTTCCAATATGACAAGCAGAAACTTTACATATAACAAAGACACTTTTGTTAGTAGAACTGATTGCTTAAGAAGCATATTCAAAGGAATTTGCGAAATTCTAGAGAATCCTACTTGGGCAGAAGTATCTCATTTTTGCAAATTTCTTAATTGTCAAATGCTATCCTGCGAAAACTCAATTTATTGCCGCAATGAGTTCATTTACGATGTCTTACCGAATTTTAAGAAATTTGTTATCAAACTCATGTTGCGAATGGCGAAAGATTTTACCACACGATCAGTTGTTGTTTCTGATGAAAGTTTTTTTGCAATTGAAATGAAGAACACGAACAGAAGTAGATGGGAAGAGAACCCACATCCGTACTTGTTTTTCAACAGGGATGGAAACACGATGTCTTTTTTTGGTTTTAAAATTGCTAGGAGAAGGGATTTAATTGATGAAAAGGGAAGTGTAGTAATCGCAGATGTAATGGATCCCCTACTATATCAAAGTCTCAAAAACCAAGATGTGGATTTCAACAGGGACTTAAGTACGATTGGACAAGATGAGTTAAGAACATTTTTTTTGCAAGAACTCTGTAGGGTATTTGGGATTGCTCAAACCGATGAAATAGGATCTTTTGATCGCGATTATGAATTAACAGAAGACAACGTTCTAAAAATGTTGGCAATTTTCACCAGATCAAAAGCAGATATACCAATCATGATAATTGGTGAAACAGGTGTAGGGAAAACGAGGTTAATTCAATTTATGTGTAAATTATTAATGCAGGACAAAATGGAGTACGAGAAATTGAAAGAAAATAGTACCGAAGGAGAAGAATTTGACGATCAACCTGCTGAATTAAAAGAAAACTCAGAAGATACAAGTTTGGCATCAAAAAACAATATGGAAAAGACAGAGGTCGAGAAACCAGCTAAAAATTTAATGATTGTCAAATGCCATGGTGGTACTGAAGATCATCACATACATCAAGCGGTTTCAAATGCTATTGAATTAGCGAAAGAAAATCACGAAAGAAATATCGACCAAACTTTTCTTTTCTTTGATGAAGCGAATTCAACCAAAGCGATTGGTGCAATCAAAGAAGTAATGTGTGATCGCCTTTGCGATGGTAAACTAATTCCTAAAATCATTGGTCTGAAGTTCATCGCAGCCATGAACCCATTTAAGAAACATTCTCCAGACATGATTAGAAGACTAGAGAACGCTGGACTGGGATATCGCATTAAAGCAGAAAAGTCAGTGGACAAATTTCAGTCCATTCCCATGCGTGAATTAGTTTATCGTGTACAAGAGTCTCCGCCAAGTTGCATTTCACTAATATGGGATTTTGGAACATTGAGTGATGAGACAGAAACAAAATACATACGTCAAATGGTTGAACACTTCATTTTATCAAAGCAGGATATCTCCACTGATTATCAAACACTATTTGTGAGAGTGTTGAGCAAATGCCAGACAATAATGCGACTGAGAACAGATGAATGTTGCTATGTCAGTTTGAGAGATATCGACAGGTGTTTGAGAGTTCTAGAGTGGTTCATGGACAAAAAAATTGTCTCAAACAATTACGAGAATAAGGAAATCATTCCTGATATCGTTCAACAATTCATTTTGGCAATTGGCTACGCCTACTATGTCAGACTTGAAGATAGAAGTGAATTTTTTACACAACTTCAAAGTGAATTCAAAGACATTGATAATCCAGAGGTTTTTCAAGTTTTAATAAAAAACTGTCAACAAAATTTTCTAAATGAAATTAAGCTCAATGACCAAAATATTTCAAGAAACGAAGCACTCCAAGAAAATGTTTGGATGATGGTTATCAGTATTGAATTAAAAATTCCTCTCTTTTTGATTGGAAAACCTGGAACGTCAAAGTCATTGGCAAAAACAGTCGTAAACGATGTTATGCAAGGTAGATTTTCTCGCTTTGAATTTTTTAAGCAGTTTAAAGAAATTCATATGATCTCATTCCAGTGTAGTCAACTCTCGACTGCTGAAACGATACAATCAGCATTTAAACAATGCCAAACTTATCAACAAAAGAGAAAAGAGAATTTGCAATTTTTCACTGCAGTCGTTGTACTGGATGAAATTGGACTTGCGGAAGATAGTCCAAATATGCCGCTAAAATTTCTTCATCCTCTTTTAGAAAATGGTTCTCTTGAAGATATTGAGCCGGATGAACATAAAAAGGTGTCGTTTATTGGTATTTCAAACTGGGCAATCGATCCAGCCAAAATGAATAGAGGTGTTTTCATATCCAGAGCCAAAGGAAGTAAAGAGGATTTGTTGAAAACTGTCCAAGGTATCGTTAAAGCGCACATATCAAACCACACAGAATGTAGAATCAATTCTATACTAGAGGATCTGGTCAATGGGTATGTGAATGTTTATGACAAGCAAAATCGAGAATACTACGGTCTCAGAGAGCTTTATAGTCTTGTAAAGATGTTGATTCAAAGATGCATCGAATCTGGTCAATGTTTAACTGACAACATAATTCGCGAATGTATTCATCGTTGTTTCAGTGGAGCATATGATAATGATTTTGATCCCATTGAGAGTTTCCTAGAAAAAGCAACCTTTTTTAGTTCTGATGAAGGTGATGAAACGAAAATTGACAAACTAGAAATAATCAAAAGAGCCCTTTCTCCAAATGAAAAAAATCGCTATCTTTTGTTATTAACTAGAAACAATGCTGCTTTAAATGCTCTCTTAGCCAATGAACTCTGTGATTTAGAACACGACAGAGTCACAACTTTATTTGGTTCCAGCTTTCCTAAAGATCAAGGATACGTGACTGTATGTCAAACCATCAACCAGATAAAATTAGCCATGGAGAGTGGACAATTTTTGATTCTCTGCAACTTATCACATCTTTATGAGAGTCTGTATGATGTCCTGAATCAGGCCTACGTTTATTTAGCTGACAATTTCAAATACGCAGACTTAGGTCTTGGAACAGATCGAGTAAAATGCCGAGTGGATGATGGTTTTCGGTTAGTTATTGTCGCTGAAGATAAGGAAGTTTATGAAACATTTCCACCGCCATTGATTAACCGACTAGAGAAGCATCACATAGATGCAAAATCTCTGCTATCATCTTCAGACTTAGAAATTTCTCGTTCTCTCGATCAGTGGATGCAAGATTTTTCTGATATTCAGTCAGAAGACAAAGATGTTTCACTTAGTCGATGCAAACCTGAAGATGTTTTCATTGGTTTTAATTCAGACTTATCAGCAAATGTCATCAGACATACCAAAATGACTAAACCGTGTGAGGCAAAAGACTTTCTTCATGCGTGTAAAATACAGCTTCTTAACTGCATAACTCCAGACTCCATTGCCAGGCTTTCTTATTCTTCTTTGACTACTGAGTTACAAGAAGAAGCACTTTCTATCTATAAGCCGTTATATGAAGAGAATGTTATCACACTTTTGGACAAATTGCTTGCTAAAGAAGAAAGTATTTACTTACAAATCACCACTTTCAGTCGTATACAGATTATGGATGATATAAGATCTTTGCTCGAAAATAGAGGATGGAAACTAAACATTGTCACCCTAGAATTAATAAAAACAGAAGAGCAATTCCGACGAAATGTACAGGAGTTTTTTGATAAACATGAAGAAACTTCAATTGACTTTCTAATTGTAAAATGGAATTACAACAGTAAACTTTATGATAAAAATTTTTTGGATTGTGTTAGATTTTGTTTAACAGACGTTGCCAAAAAAAGTTTGAATGTAATTCCCCACATCATTCTAATAATCCAAATTCCACGATGCGCAGGGGAAACCTTAATCAGAATGCCTGGGTCATCATGGCTGTGTTACCACATCGATGAGATCATTCCCAATCCGCATTCTTTCAATATTTTTGACATTAAAGATAAGACAATCAGTGAAGTCATCAAGGGCATGAATGAAGAATCCTTTAAGGAGCTGATTCGACAGTCAGTTCATAATGCTTGTGGAAATAACCAACAGAAAAGTCACGCAAGATTATTGAAAAGAATTGAAATTCTAACGGCACTTTTGAATGACAACTTGTGCTCTATCTTCTGTCAGCACATTCAGAAGATGATTGAGACATTATTGAGAAATTCAGAAGATGATTCAGAAGATAAGCGTGCATCACGAGATTGGCTATCACATGTTGCTTTGAAAAGTCCATTTTTGGCTGAGGGCTACACATTTCAAGAGGCTATATGGATGACAGTAAAAAGCAGCATTGAGGATTATCTATCAGATATTATTCAAATTTGTGATATTGACGATGGTCTTAATCACTTAAAGAAACTGAACAACGAGCCGAAATTTCAGATCTACTTGAACGTAATGGCCAAATTAGACATTGCTGATCTTCGAAATACGTCTCGCTTTCTTGTAGAAAGACCATATGAAATATCTTCAGAATTTCCATTTTCTTGGCTGTTAAAACTGAAATGGAGTGAAGCCTTAACAGAATCCGATTCTACTAAGATGTATTATTACTTTAAAGACAACGAAATACATCAAGTCATAGATAAATTTTTTGAATGTCATCAAGAAAGAGCTCTCGCCACTTGCGCCAGAGATTTCATTCTCTTGGAGTTTGAGGAATTTTTTGAATATGATTTGTTGGTGAAACTATTGTCATCTAGAGTGATTGAACACGCAGAATC
The DNA here is from genome assembly GCA_036784945.1 of Monocelis spectator. NCBI lineage: Eukaryota > Metazoa > Platyhelminthes > Proseriata > Monocelididae > Monocelis > Monocelis spectator. The sequence continues at coordinate 5,345 of JAYMFX010224607.1, read as the reverse complement.
ATACAAAGAGAAATGGAGGGAAAATGAAGACAAATCCCCTCACTTGAATGCTGCAGACCTTTTCCTAGCGATACAAGGATTAAAACTGGAATTCAATATGCTCTCTGAAGTGACTCAAATAATGACCAAATTGAAGTCTGTCATTGAAATTTCTGAAACTGACAAAATTATCAGTGACAACTTGAGTAAAGATAGTTCTCTAGACGATTGTGCAATTAAAATACTTTTAGAAATTCTAGATACTAAGAGATTTGAAAATGCTCGGCTTGACAAAAACTTAACCAATGAGGAAATTCAAAATGTCTGGTTACAAAGTTTAATTAAAGCGCGCAGTATTTTTGATCAAAATCAATCAACAAAAAGCATCGTTTTAAAAGAACATTTCGTCCAATTCAATCGCTTAGAGATGCTAGGCTTATTTGTGAGACAAGTGATGTGCAAAAATCCATATCCTTATTTCAAAATAATTCTGGTGAGATCTCTGAATTTGTTAAAAAGACGCATAAAGAATTTCTCAGAAATAAAAACAAAAAATGAATTCGATGATCTACTAAAAGCCCTCGATGAAATATCAGAAAATGCTTCTAATGAGATATTCTACAATTCCGAGGAGAAATGCTTCTTATGTGATGCTACCTTTAGAGAGCCAGTCTGTCCTCCTTGCAGACATGTTGCCTGTAGGCAATGCTTTCAAGACAAAATTTCTGACAGAACTCAGAGGGACGGCACTTGGCACTGTCCCTATCCAAATTGTCACGAGTTTTATTCGCAAGATATTCATCTACACATAGCCACTGAAGAAGAAGAAATTAACCGACAATTTGAAAGATTTATCAAAGATCTAGGTACTTTTCTTTTGGAAGCGCTTGACAGGTTTACATTTTCTAGGGGAAGTTTACCTGAATATCAATTGTTAGAAGCCTTAATCGCAAATATTTGTAACAGGGATGATAATTTAGATGATCCAATATCTTTCAGAAAAAGAAGTCCATTCCAAGAAAAATACCTTCACAAGACACCAGTTGTAAAAACGGCCATTTTTCAAATGATTTTCAGGACCAATTGGGAAGAGGGAGTAAAGTTTTTCGAACAATTTTTGGATAGCAATTACAGTGAAAACATAAAGGAAGATGATCAGCTACTTCTCATAATTTTGTTTGCTATGGAGGATCGACTTAGAATTCAATGTTTGATGAGGCATCAACACATGATGGAGGATGAAAGTGAAGAAGAAAAGTCAAGCGAATTGTATCTTGAAATAATTGATAAAATTGATCATTCAACATTGAATGAGAAATCAAATATTAATAAAATTGATTTCGTAGCAAAGGTGAAGCTGTGTATCCAACATGCAACCACACTGATCGCTACAATAATGAAAGGTGATCAAATATCAGCAGAGAGTGAACGCTTCCTTCAAAAGATGAACTCCTGGATCGGCGAATTAAACAATGACTTCATAAATAATTTAATAGTTAAAGAGATGAGCCACATTCACGGCAACCAATATCTTCTTGATTGGATCAATAAAGGAATTTATTCAGCTATGCTGCCGCACCAAATGAGAGGCAATAGGTGTCTCTATGAAGGTGACTATTTTGGAATTGTTGGACCAGAGTACAGAACTACAAGAGACCAATTGATTAAAGCGATGTGCTCTGATGAATTTGATATGGAAACTGAAACAGGGATAGACTGTTGGCATTTGAGTTTCACCGGAATGTACATTGCTCTGAGCGAATGTTATCCAGAGAAATCGAGGGAAAATGCCTTGAGAATTTTGGAGTCCCAATTTAAGGATTCAAATCATCCTAATTATTTCCTCAAAGATTTCAATGAGGATTTAAAATTCCCAAATACAAAGAAACAAATTCATACAGTACTGCTCCATTTCTATGCGTCGATGTTTAAAATAAAGGATGAAGCAAGAAATGCTTGGTCGTTCTATGTTGATCTATTATTCAATCCTATTTCACTGAAAGAGAAATATTTTCCGACCATGCCAAGGATTAATATTTTGAATGATGCTGTGTCAGATTCAAATATTGAAGATGATTGTACTTTTTATAAATGTTTAAGCGAATCACATATCATGAGTTTCAGAGAATCGGATGATCCTTCGAAAGCCCATTGTTATATCTGCGCAGCCAAAGCATCAGATGAAACAGCAAATAAGGTTCCCTTAGTTGAAATAAAAGATGAGACCAAGTTAGAGTATATCTTAGACTCTATTGAGAAAGATTTCAGTAAACCACCTTTACACATGAAAGAAGTGGATGCTGCTATCATACGGTTCTTCATGCATGCTGCCATGATTTTGTCTGAACAGAAAGAAGATCTCTGCCAACTTGTACATCCGACACTGAATGTTGACGAAATTGAAAATTTTTTTATTAACCATCTCTTATCAGATTTTGATCAATTGGTCAGAAACTTGAAAATCAATGTGGATGAAGTCCAATATCATCTTCACAATATCATTTGCAGCATTTCAGATCCTAGCACATATGAGAAAAATGAATTTGACTTATCATCGAAAAGTGGCCGAAATAATTGGGAAAAGGAGTTTTGTAATTCCTTCCTAAAGTTAACTGCAATGGACGATAAATATGAAGCCTTTGTGGAAATACTTCGATCAGACAAAGCAAATCATGTTGAATATTTCCAAGTTGTTGATGACGACATCCTTGAGCACATTCAAGGTGATTTTCCTTTTCATTTGAAATTCTGGGATCATCGAATAAATATTTCTCTTAGTCAACTAACAAAGAAATATTCCACAGAATTAATGAAAAAACGATGCCCTTTGTTCAGTTATCTTTCTGACAATTTGTCCGCGTTTAGACAAATGAAGAAGTTCGTTAATATCATGGAGCTTCAGAAATATCTGACAACTCATTTTAATTACAAGTTGGATCCTTCAGTTTTGGAAACAAAAACAGTTGATCAATTTCTCAAAGAATATTTTATTGATGTAGAAGAGAGAACATTAATTAAGAAAAAGGCTATGGATTACTTGACTGTATTTGCAGACATGAGAAAAGACATATTTTCCCATGGAACTTATGGAGAAAAGGCCAAACAGCACTTCTTAGCTAATTGCCAAGAGATAGGCTGCGATTTGTTGAGATATCCTTGTGGATTGATGTTCCCAGCTCAGTGCGATTTCGGACTTTGTGCTCTATCTGTAGCAGAGTTCTTTATAGATCTTCAAAATCAGGCTATGAATCGACACGAATCGAGAACTACAGCAGCTCTCAATCCCAATCAATTGACGGCTGATGATATCATTTTTATCCAAAGGGAAGATTTGGAGTCCCTCATATTGTTGCATTCAGATTACGATTTGCAATCATCACAGAGGTACGATTGGAATCTAGATTTTGATGCCATGGAACGACAAGTACAAAATCGGTATGTTATTTTAATGTATATATGGAAATTGTGATGATAATGAACCATTTTACAGACAAAACATTGAAGACACATTGAAAACACAAATCTATTGCTTATTATGAAATTAGTGAAATTTACTTTGGGTTATTAGATAGAAAATTCAAACATGTCTATATGCAGCTAACTAAAATATCTTGTGCATATAGTCATATTTATTTTCAAGTAAGTATATGAATGCGACTTGTTATCCAACATAACTGACTAAAAATTGAAAATTATAAAACTTCAAGTATATTTTTAAATTTCAAATCTATTTCAGATACTTTTGTGGTCGGTCAAGCATCGATAAGAGGTTGACTCCCAAATTCTATTACCCACACGACAAATTGAAAGCATTGAAACCATCACTCAGCAAAACTGGCACCCCGCTGACACCAAATCTGCAGCCCCGTATTGCGAATGCCCTGCCTCATCTTCCAGATATCTGTAATTTGCTGGTCGAGTGTCAAACACTGCACCGTCTCATTGCAATCACAGACTCTCCCGCACTGAATCTCAAAGAAACGACTATCTCCAACTACATCGATAAAATACACTTTCCTTTGAAAGAGAGTCTGAAAAATACTGGAGTTCCTGACATGGTCTACTTGGAATATTTAGATGATTTGATCCTATTTTTAAATGTTCTAAGAGCCAAAACTATGATTTTACTGAATCAAAATCCTTGGAAGTCAGTCATCAAGCCGGAACTTCTAACGGAAATGGATTTTGATCGACTAGACTTGCCCCTTACCGAGTTGTTGCGACATTTGGAACCAAACCGATTGTTATCGATTCTGTTTGGATTTTTGCGACATAATAGTACAAACATTGGTATTGACGGAATCAATGAACCACTGGGTGAATGCCTGTATAATTATGCAAAGCTATGTGAATGCGAGAATGCAGATTTCTTTAAAGATTTGATAGACAAAACCATCTTGATCAAGCATTCAGCTAAATGTTTCGCTTATATCGTCCACAAAATGGAAGAACTCAACAATTGATCATGAAAACTTTATTTTCACTCTTAAAATGTTCAACATTATGAACTGAACTAATAAAATTTATATTACTTACCATTTTTTTATTGAATTAAATAGTCTTACATAGTTATTAACTTTGTTATAGGTAAATGACAATGACGATAAAACTTTTGAAGCCTGTTGTAATTATAGGTATAACCCCATTTACTTCTTATTTAATTATAAAATGTATATATGGCTTAATTTATTCCCAATAAAAATGTCTTCAAAAATCCGGATTCATTAATTATACTATTAGGTAGGTACCTATATATTATGTAATCAAGCATGATTGAGCAAAAACTAAAAAACTACGATCTAATAACATTTGTTAAATGGAAAATTACGACATAATATTATTTATCAAAACAATACAGTAAAACTTTTATTTACAATATAAAGGCGAGACAGATAGTCAATCATTTTAAATAAGTACCTACAAATAAATTCTAAAAGATGGGCATTTTGATATTTAAGGATAGTTATTTCTCCAGCGTGTTCTCTGACACAACGGACGAGGGTCCCTACATCAGATGATGATTAGTCTATCACCATAACAGAGGCGAGACGTAAGATCAACTTTATCAAAACTTGACAAGAAAACGTGCGGCACTGACGGTATTCCGCTTGCGTGATTCTGTCAACTGCCTCCAGAGAGTACGTCTATCTGTCGGAGACTTCCCAAAATATAGAAAATAGTCTCTGTAGGATAAATGAAAATATTAAGGAAGATGTAGTGTCAGAACACACATATCTATGTCTCAATTGTGTAGTGTCAGTACACACATATCTATGTCTCAATTGTGTAGTGTCAGTACACACATATCTATGTCTCTATGTGGTGTCAGAACACACATATCTATGTCTCTATGTAGTGTCAGAACA
>JAYMFX010224596.1:0-10266 GCA_036784945.1 Monocelis spectator | reverse complement strand
CAAGTATTGATTTTTTATCAGATGCTGAGATCATCCAACAGGTGAAGGCTACAGACGATGATGAACAAAGTGACGACGACAATGATGACGCACCTCTGCAAACCAGACCTTTTTCTCAACAAGTAACAGAGGCCTTGGCAGTCCTGCAGCGTCATGTTGAGATGGGTGGAGCAAATAACGCAGAAGAACTGTTCACCTGTCTCAGCAAGCTTCACACATCTCATTCAGCAATGTGCAAGCTGACATTACATCTTTTTTCAACGTGATTAATCAATATACATATTGACAATTGAAATTATGTATGTACATACATATACATATGTATTGCTTATATCAAAATTACGATTTTTATAGAAAATAAATCTTTACCCTGAATATAACATACTTTTTTCACGTTCCTTGGGGTACGTTATAGCGGAATATACTGTATTTATGTTTTAACATGATGGCTACAATTGGATTGGCCATTATGTCAACCATTTTTCAATGTTTCATATACTTTGGAAGCAAAGAAACAAAAGTGCCAAAGAAATGGCCTGAACTTATGTCACTAGATCGAGTCCAGTCAGCAAGAAGGCTAATCGATTCTATCCTACTTAGCAGGAAGGACTGTTGTGATAAAACTATTTGTGAATATAATCATTATTCTAATGTAGGCTGTTATCAGCTATTGTTCCTATTTGTTTATTGATTAATAGTTAGTTAGGAGCTCTACTCTACTACTCCTTCCAACAAAGTGTACCAACAAGGGAAGCAAGCTGTCTGGAATATTAGCCACAGCCTTTACAGATTGTTTGGAAAGACAAATCCTCACAACCAGACCTTTGACTTGTCTATACAGGTATGTAGACAACATCTTCCTGGTCACCTGGGGAAAGGAGAAGCAATGAAGATTTTAGATGAATTCAACTTGCAATACCCAAAGATCAAGTTCACCATAGAACATCCAGAAGCAGATAACTCACTATCTCTTTTAGACATCCCTGTAACCATCAACCTAAAATGTGACACAGAACAGCAATGCTGGAGATGTTACTCAGGAGGCTAACAAAGAACGGACACAACAATTAGCTAGGCAATAATTATCATAAGAAGACAAAACAATGAGCACTATTTGAAGGCCCAGTATTCAACTTCCTGACTTTTCAGGAAATACAAAGTCAATGTGAGAATAATACACAAGCCATACACATTGAAAAACAGCCCTGAAAAACAAAATGCTAAAAAGACTTCACCAAGGTGCATCGCAAAACCAGCAGAACAATGTTTTAAGAAATGAAGTATATAGGAAGCACAGAATAGTTCCTGCATATCGGCTTTTGCAAACACACCACAAAGTAAGTCCTTGGTTTTACAACACATCCGCAAATGTGCAGGGGAAATTATTGTGTATTTTTATTTTTTCATTTATCTACATATATGTCTTTTATATTTATGTTTTAAGTTTTATATTTATAGGTTACTTATTATTATTTTATATTCTATTTGTCTCCTATTGTGCATTGATACTCATAAAGATATAATTTTAATCAAGATATATTAGTTATATTTATAAGATTATTTACAAGCTTATATTAGAATAGCTGTAGAAATATAGTTTTAGGTCAATAATTATTTCTTTTTATATTTATTATCTGACAATATTCTATGTAACCTGCAGGGGACCTGTATGTATATAATTTACAATGGTGTAATAGAATTGAAGGCCAATTCTATGGAAATTAGAACCAAAAATAACTAATTCTAGTTTTGATTTTTCAAATATGAAATTATTTTAAATAATAAAATATTTTGATCAATATTACTAATCTATAAATAGGTATATGGGGAATAATTGAGTATAGGCGAAAATAATAGGAGAATCAAGATAAGGGACAAAAGGAATAATTAATATGAAAGGAAAAAGAGAAGGAAGACAAATATTTCCATAGGATGAAAATGAATATTTAGCTTCATAGAGAGCTTTATGAATTGAGTAGTTAATAAAATTAATTCAATCATCAAGAAATTGTAGGCTACAACTTTAAGAGCATGAAGGAAAAGGCCTTGGACAATAACTACATATTTTAACTTTAGATTGTGGAAAGAAGAGTAGTGTAAGTAAGAATTAGAATGAGTAGCTTTACAAAAAACTTTGAAAGATTTGATTTTTTTTAGAGGATGTATTTCCAAAAGAATTTATCAATATTATGATATTAGTACTATTACATTTATAATAGTGAATAGAGTAGACTGAAATAATGACAACGAAAAGTTAAGATACATATAGGAATATGATACGAACGTGACAAATACACATCAAATACATGCAAAACTCTCATTATCAAAGTACAAATAATTACCAAAATTACCGTGACATTACTTAAATTTTCAGATATTTTAAAACGGTTTCGAATAACACATAAGAGTTATTTAAACTTTATTTAAATATTCGTAGTTATTTTTAGACATGAAAAAAGCATTACCTATACTTTGAATATACCTTCTACTCTAAGCCTAAAATTATACTTATACTTTTTATATTAATATGCTAAACAAATAACCGACGAAATGAAAGAACAACATTAATGTCCAAAATGTATGTATATTGCTTGGGGATAAACTTAAATTTTTTTCTACGTTAAATATAAAATTAATGGAGCAGTACATACGTATAAAAAGATGATGTGAAGTCGCATCCAGTAAATGCGTGGTATGCTGGCATTGCTAGTGATAATTTTGGAAGTTTCATTACGTTGCGTTTATTCTAATTTGATCTGCTAGATCAAATTAGAAGTTTCATTCGGTTGCGGGCTGGGTTGATCTTGCTATATACACTTCAGACATATATATACTTCAGACACAGTATTAGGAAGTATGAGAGACAGTATTATGGTAAAAGGGTAAGAAATTGAATATTGAGTAGAAATAGTGATATTGATTGGATAAACATTACATTTCACATTTCTTAATAGTGATATTTGATTGAATAAACATTACATTTCACATTTCTTAATGTTTACCCAATCAAATATCACTATTTCTACTCAATATTCAATTTCTTACCCCTTTACCATAATACTGTCACTCATACTTCCTAATACCTACTGTCAAAATACCTCCTAGTATTGTTATTGTTATTTTAATTCCTGGCATTATCTATATTTCATACCTGTAAATCACACTGATGAAGCTATATTTAGCGAAACGTCTGTGAACCTTTTATAACATGGGAGGTATATATATATAAATTGTATCCGAAGAAATTTTTTTCTCATTTTCTCTACTCATAACCCGGATACGTGGAACAAATTTACTTGTATAATCATAAGACTAGTAAGGTTAAATGTGAGCACAGTATAAAAACGCTAAAACAGGAACTACTAATATATATACTATACAATATATATTATAGTAATCCCTGCGCAAAAACTTAAGTAACCCGCTTTTAAACTAACCACCCCGTTGTTGAAACCCAGGAGTAGCAGTATATATATTATATAGTATAGTATAACATAGTATATATATTATATACATAGTATAGTTTACCTATAACATAGTAGGTATACATATATTATTGTAGTCCCTGATTAAATTTGTTTTTTGCTCATCTCATTTTTGAACAAATTAAAGAATTTTGAAATTTGAAATTAAATTAAAATTTTGTTTGAATGAAGAGGTGTCAATTTGAATATCTTTATGTTAAACAAAGCATTAACACAATATAATATACAGATTTGTATAAAAATACAAATAATTTAAAGTATCAGGAGAAAACTTTGCTGTCATATTTTTGATTAACTACAGAAACTATGGGAGGTGTGATATCAGGATCTTCACAACTCACATTTGATGGATCAATAAAACTTTCACTGTCAGGGAACTTGGCAAACTTTTTTTCTTTATTGACGATTGCATTTCTGTATGTGGTTTTTGTATCATATAATCCGATTAAATGCTTGTTTAATTCATGTAGTCCTTTAAAAAATCTAGATTGGGGATCTGGTTTCGTGGAGGATAATTTCGAATTTGCCTGATGAAGACAAAGTCTGCCTTCTCTATTTCCTATAGTTCGTTTTAGAATCGCTCCATTCTGAATAGGAAGATTGGTAGTTAGGCTATTATCTGTATCAATACTTTCCATAGCAGGTAAAGTAACTGATAAGTCTTGTTCGTCATGAGAAAGTTTTAATTGAGCAACTTTCTTTTCTTCATGACAAAATTGGCAGGAATGTGGTCCCAATACATGACAGGCCTCAATGGCAGTGAGCAAATTCAATCGATCCTGACGTCCTGAAACGTTTGTGAAATCTGTCCTGTCAGATTTACAGGACACTCTCGCGCACTGCGGTCGTTCTAATTGATAAACACTCGCTGACTTCGCAGACATTACCCTTTTCTTTTCCTGTGATAATCGAGGAGTTTCTCGATCTCTGAAATGCATTTCAAAAATATATCAATAATAGATGTAATATAGTTATATAGTTATTTAATTATCAATCAATATACAAGCGCGAACTGATTAAGAGCGATCATAGATAGAAATAGATAAGGTATTTATTTCTATGACCGCGACCAAACAAAGGAATTCTGAAATGGATCTTAAATATCATTTTCTTTCTCTAGCGCGAACTGTCTTGAGAGAAAATAGATATTTATCTATACATAATGTGAATGACAGTTTCATTAAAGTCAGTTCGTGCTTAGTATCTCGTCCCGATCAATATTGCAACTCACTGAGACATCACTCTTTTTCTTCTTAATTCAGTAATAGTTTGAGAACCAGACTTTGGAGTGTGAGGCAGAAAATATCCATGATTTGAAAATCTTAAGGAGAAATTTTCTTCACCGATATTCAGCGAACCGGAGTCTGAGAATGAAAGAACATCTTGGGCTGAAATACCATTCATTACCTGAAATTAAAAGAATCACAAAAACGAAAGGAGTTATAGAATAGAATATGTCCAATATGAATTCAAAATTATTATTTAAAAAATGCTGCTAGTTATTTTCATTCAACTCACCAATATTTTTTATGACAGTGTGTGGTCCATTAAACCACATGATTGAATGGTCATTCAATCATCAGAACTATCTATTAAATTAAATTCTATGTTTATTCTTTAGGTTAAAGCAATTCTCTTGATTCAATAACGGAGGTATTTTAAACAGTGTGTCATCGCCCATGAATAAATATAGAAAATAAATCCTAAAAGACATTATTTGCATTATTTAACATACCTAAAACTCAAATGCTTGAACCATGACATAAATTAGATCCTGGTACATTAAAGTTCGGGAGGGTGTAATTCCACCGACACGTAATTCAACCGACAATTGAAATACGTTAAGTTAATTTTAGTAACAAAATGTGGCAAATAGTGTTTACATCGACACGGAATACCATCGACACGGATTACCACCGACACAAAAACCAATCGACACAGATAACTTTTTATTTGGCTGTCAGGTGTACTTCAGCCGACATTCTCTTGGCAGTGACTGGAATTCAGCCGACACTTATTTGCCAAAAAATGAATTTTGGCAGAAAATGGATTTGCACGGATACGTATTTCAATCGACAAAATAAATTTCGCAAGTACGCTGTCTGCCAAAATTTACTTTGTCGATTGAAATACGTGTCGGTGGTAATCCGTGTCGATGTAAGTACACTATTTGCCACATTTTGTTACTAAAATTAACCTAACGTATTTCAATATACATATATATATATTATATAGATAGCCATTATAATTTATTAGGTATGATGTAAATTTACATGCTCACCTTATTTTCAGGCAATAATCTCAAAGCTTTTGATTTTTTTAAGTAGAGACAGCTGTTATAAAGCGGTCTTGTTGACTAAATTGATTGGTTGAAATTAAAAATTCATCGATACTTCTATCTTTAAAACTGTATAGACACTCATATGAGTTGAATAGATCTGTTTCATTTGCAATCATCTGTGACGATCAGAAGCATAGGGAATAAGTATAAGCATCAAGGTACACACTATTATGTCGACAATGTAAAACCTAATTGTTCACCGTTACCAATAAACAAACTATCACTTCTAACATACCAGTCCGTATGAGTACATAGCTTAGTTTATCAGCATTAATTAAATCAACTGAATGATAAATGGAATTAAAATTTCCTTGCCTTCAGCTCACTTTAAATTATGAATAGATTGAAAACAAAGACTCTCTTCTTAGAGAAGCTATTAAGCATATAATTTATGCTTGGTTCTAGGAAGTAAGAATATTTTATTATATAACAACATCAATTCCCCGCGTTATGAGAATTGAGTGATGTTAATTAGATAATTTAATACCCACATTAAAACAAGCAGAAGTAGGTACCTAAGTTTATACTTTTAAGCGAAGTTTTTATGCAAATGAATTACAAGTAAAATTCTAACGTTTTACATCGACAGTATATATATCGACAGACAAAAATAATCGACAGTATAGCTGTAGAAACAATATGAATACGAATTCTCCTAATCTTTCTTCTATTTTTTGCTAAAGTAACGATAATAATGATATTTATCTAGGTAAAAGAAAGAATTCACAAAGAATCTGAGGCAGTGTAAAATTACTGAGCAGGCTGATCAAAAGATATTAGATTAAGAAAATTAAAAGGGCTACCTATACTTCTATTATTATAGATAGATATAATCCAATTGCAACCCAGTGGGACGAAAAGTAATTCATTATCTATCAAGGACATGTCCTTGATAGATAATGAATTTTAATGAATTTTTTCATGCTTTTAAACTCGACTGTACCAGATTTTCACTCGGTATTTTTATAAATAAACGCTTTTATTATTATAATAATAATAGAAGTCATTGGGCAATATACGAAGTCCTTGGGCTAAATATATATCGTATATACCCCAAAATTTTTTTACTAAAATAATATTCACGAATTCCTCGAAATGCTGTGCAAATTCTATTTTTTTAACTTTGTACCTATAATCATATTATCATCAATTATGAAAATGAAACCTGCATTATTTTCAGAAGCATAAAAAATTGGTGTAATTGTTGCTCATATGGAATGAAAATTTAAGAACTTTTCGGCAACTTTTAAAATAATTAGCTGCAACTTTAAAAATAGCCAAAAAATTTTACACGATACATAAATAAAATCTAGACTGTGTTCACACAATGCGTCTTTTATGAATTCAAGCTTAATGAGTCACTTCGCATCACTAAACTGAGTGAGGACATAGGGTCGTACTCCAGAATGACACTCTATACTTCCTTCAGATAATTTATTTTATTGATTTAGCGCACTCAAGGGATAAGGGCACCCTAAACTTCGAGTGTCGTTCTGGAATGAGGCTTTAAAGTACATTTGTTTGTAAACGTTGTTTTAATTTATATTATTTACAAGACATATCAATGGTTTAAAAATCCTAAAAATATATTGTAGGAATTCATATATACCGAAGATCATGTCTTGCGTCTCAACAAAAACTAAGTTACTGAGTTTAATAAATGATGCAGATTACATGTCGAGGTAATACGTTGTATTTTGCATTTATATAAAGTTTGTAATTAATACTTTTATTTATGCTATTATGGGCTATAATTCCCTTACTGTATGTGGTTCCCACATGCAGCCCATTGAGGATATCTCTAGTGTAGAAACTGAATTGGATCACCAGTAGGATAGATATCCTGAAAAATAGAAGTTAGTCATAAAGATGTCTCAATAAATTTGTCAATAAACATATGATGATTGTTTATATTATCAATAACAATAACCACATAACCACTAAATAATTGCATTTAAATCTCTGTACAATGGTATCCATTTTTGATCATCTGCATAAATGTTTCATTGTTTATTATGTTTAATTTTTTGCACATATAGAACAGATAAAGAACATTTTGATTTACTTATTAAAATAAATAAATTAATCTTTATTTTTCTAAATTTTATACTTCCACTTTTTGACTTATGTAATTTGACCGTAATTTATTAGCATTAATAAGCCATTAATCAACTAATGTAATCACTTATAATATCATAAAACTATTTTTTACATGTGGGTGAGTTGTTTTGGTACAACTCATAGAATACATAGTATTCAGGGATGAGAACAGACATTTAAAAAATCTGCGGAAATATATCTTCACTGGGCCCCCCCACCCATTTCAACAATTTATCTATTGAGAAATAAAGCACATATTATGCTAAGTTAATACTACTTTTATCTTTTTAATATACAACATATAACCTTTTTTAAAAAGTATTTTAATGACTACAAAATCAATGTTGAAATCTCTAGCCACTATAAGGAAAAACATAAATTCCTAAAATGACAAAATTAATGTTTATATTTTATTAGTAGAAAATTACACTATTGTACAAGTTCCCATAGATATACACATGCAAAACTGTCCTACTGGCACAAACATTTCAAGACATATTATTATTACAAGCATCAATATGCTAACACAATAAACAGATATACAAAGCTATAATATTTATTCCATGGATAGGAGAATGAAATGCAGAGATGCAAAGCTTTGGAGTACAAGAAGTTAGGCATAGAGATTAGTGTTATTATATAAGCAAACATATTTACTCTTCAATCAAAAGGTGCGTGCACAAATAGAAATATAAAGAAAGAAGTATTAAATTGAGAATTAAAACAACATTGTCTTTCTCTCAGCAACTAATTGTAGCAGTTTTCTCTTGTACTTCTGTTGCATTGATTTTTTGTGGGATAATCTAGCCATTTCTGCCCTTTCTTTAACTTCCCTGATTTATTTGACTCGACTGATTTGGCGTTCATGACGACCTTGATAAGACAAGAGTTTCTCAATGCGTAGCTTCTTATTTCCTTCCTTTTCCTTTTGTACAGAGATGCTCCACAGGAAAAATTATAAAGTAGAGATGGATTGATCTTGTCACATTTTATATTGCTCTTTTTGAACATCTCAATAGCCGAAGTGTTCCTCGATTTAAATGCATATTTGACTGTCTGTATAGAGCTGTATGTTGCAGTGTTTGTATTGGTTGAATGCATATCAATCACTTGGCCCATAACATTGAAACTAGACTCCACCATAGGTCCATGGAAGCAAGAGAAACATATCTTAGCCAACTTTGAAAGACATGGATACTTTCGCTCAGGGTGGTTAATGATTACAGCTGTCCACCAGCAATGTACTTTCTCATTGACTTCTAAACCCCGAAGACTGTTGTCCACTTGATACAATACAATTTCTTGCTGAAAAAGGTCCCTTTCAGCAAGTGTGAAAAATGCGCTAGTCGTTTCTGCAAGGGACTGTAACAAACATTCTCATAGTGAGACTATGCCCCCTTGCAGCAGTATCCATTGCAGACATACATTTCAAAAGTTGGTTGTCAATTGGCAGAGTTCTCTGCATGTGAAGTGCACAGCTTAGATATGCTTCTTTTGCCAAAATTTTGAAATTCTCGACTGTTTTATCATAGGCAGTTGAAGAATTTATGATTTGCTTCGCCTTTGAACCAAAAAACAACTTTAAAATTAAATTTTTAAATTACACATACACGTTTCCAAAAAATGAACGATGATGATTTTGAGTATTAACTCAGTATCTTTTTGTGATGAAATTATTATATAACAATTCTCATTTTTTGGAACAGTATGAATCTTTATATATTATTGGAATGGAAATGTTAAATGCTAAATTACTTCTGAATGAACTCTTCTATCATGCAATGATGTGCTTGCCACAGAACACTCATTGGTTGTCATTCGATCCATAGATCCTGAAAGGACATAGTTTGTATACTTATGAGCAACATGATTTAAATGGCTAGATTTTTTGGCGTGATCTTTTAATGATGCAAGTCCGCGTGAATTATAGTTGATTAATTCATTACACATTATACACTGCGCTTTTCCACATATATTTTCCTTTTTAATATACGAAGACAGTTTTTCAGTCACAGGTTGCATTACACCATTTACTGTTATTTTCAATTCAACTGTATCTTCAAGCCAAGCTCAACGAAATTTGTTTTTTACATTTTTATCAACATTGGCAACATTATCGCTGAAGTCCTTGGAGTGATTGAAGATGCTGAAGTAGTTGGAGTGATTGAAGACGCTGAAGTAGTTGGAGTGATTGAAGACGCTGAAGTAGTTGGAGTGATTGAAGATGCTGAAGTACTTGGAGTGACTGAAGACGCTGAAGTACTTGGAGTGATTGAAGATGCTGAAGTACTTGGAGTGATTGAAGAAACTGAAGTACTTGGAGTGATTGAAGATGCTGAA
>JAYMFX010224585.1:0-10269 GCA_036784945.1 Monocelis spectator | reverse complement strand
TGCAATGATATAATGTATCTAAGGGCGGATTAACAAACAAAATTCCATAGAATTGGAGGGTCACTTTAACGGTCAATTAGACAGTATATTTCTGCTTTTGATCGGGTGTAATCGGGTACCTATGTATCTATAGATGTTTCTCTACAGTAATTTATGTAATGTGATCGGGTTACGTACGGACTCGTATTGAAATTGTATTTTTATTGTCATTCATTCATAGAACTCGGAATATGAGGGAGCCGCCGCGAAAGCAGGGGCTTGTTCTGATATCTATGATCCGACCATAGATAAGAATATGAGAAAGTAGTAGTATTAAAATGCTTTATTAAATGATGTGTCAAGGACGCAGATCAGTACATAAGAAAATTTGGTACAATGGTGAAATAGGGAAGACAGTAAAAGGGACGTACAAAATAAAAGCATGGAGTTGAGTCAAACAATAAGGAGACTGTTTACAGAATACATAAGGTATAGGAATAAATAGCATTATATTAAATTTTTGATCAAAAGTCTGTCAATAAATTTTCTGATATCGTGGTTGGCTGAGATAACATGAGAATTCGTTGTCTGGTTACCTATACGCATGGTTATTCCGTGATTTCTAAGTCTATAGGGAGAGAATATGCGGTGTAGAGACTGTGTTTGTCATTTGAGGTGATTTTTTTGAGGAGGTTGCTTTCTGCTTTTTCAACTAATTGTTGGAATTTTTGTTGACTATCCTTGCTGTAACCATAGCGTTTGCTTTTGGGGATGAATGCTTCAATCTTATCTCTGTTTTGTTTAGTAGTCAGGCCCCACCAGGACGGTGCTGCGTAGGAGAGCTTCTGTAATGCAATTGAACGAAAGACTTCTTGAGGAGGGATGGCATACCGTAAGATTTGAGCACTCGGAGAGCATATAGAGACTTAGCTGACTGAGCAGGCAATAATCAGGTTAGATATGTGGCTGTCAACTTTGAGCTGGTGTTGTTTATTCTAACACCTAGAATATTTAATTCAATAAACGAAGCTGCTCGTAGTTTCGAATTGATAGAGATATTATGTGCTTATTGTTTTCTTTAGAAAATGTTTTCTAAATTAAAAATAATATGTAGGTAAGTTATATAATATATATATTATATAACTTACCTACAGATTATTTTTTCTAACAAATAAGTATTTCAAAATGATGAATGAGATGGAGCATAGAATCCAAACAGACTCATATAAAGCCATGTAAACAAAAATAGCAACCCACTATATTTATTTTAGTGTTGTTAAACATATACCTAGTTAAAAAGTATATAAACAAAACCTTTTACAGGAATGTTTACTCTTTTCTTATATAGCAAATGCAAATTATTTTAAAAGAATGATTTGATTATTTCTGTAAAGTTATATAATGATTCCATTGTTTTCGGGAGATCTGATGTGAGATCATTTTTGTCATCATATTGACAGCAGTATCCGCTATTGTTGATGGAGTTCAAATGAAATCAAAATCAAAAGGGCTATAGCTTTAAAAAAAGATTCGACAAAAACACAAATATAATAAAATATAATAATAATAATAATAAACTTTATTTATAAAAAAAGAGAGTATATAATACAAAATAGTAGTAACTATATTCAAGCTACTACATCTAATACAGATGAAAATGGATGATAGTAAACATTTAAAAGGATTTACGTATAATTACAATAGGATAAATATTAACGATAAACAAGATTAGATAAAATGCAGGCTCAGAGACGAAATAGTCACTAAGGAATAAAATTGTATCTCACATCTACCTATATAGTTTGCGTAACTTATAATTCAACTGCGATGTATAGTAATTATGGTTGACTTAATACTGCGCACACATTGCTAATTGTCTTGGTTAATGTTAGTTTTATCGAAGTGTATTTGTATACAGAATATCTTTTGCATCGTTTAATAAAAGATTCAAGTCGTATTTTGTCTTGAACATTGTCACAGTATCTTTGTCGATCAGATACTATTAAAAATCCTGTATTCTTTTATAATATTAATCGAGATTTTCAGAAGGTATATTTCGGTATGAGGTGTTGCAATTGGTTTTGCTGGAATTAACTGAAATTCTGGTTAAAAAAAATTTTTGACTATTATTTTGAATATAGTGCATCTGACTATAACTGTTTAAATTTACCAGACTAGTTGAATGTCTGTTTTAAGATGCTGATGAAACGCTATCTTCTTTTATCTAACTTACAATAAAAAATAAAAATAAACATTTTGAATGACATAAAGAACTTGTAATCTGCAGCTAATCACTTTAATATTTTAAATATCCTTCAAGTGATTAAAAGTGTACGCATTCTTACGCAAATATGTATTTGATGAGTTTGTATTATTATTATAAGTGTCATATGATTCGTCAGTAAACTAAATTACATATTATGGTAGTTTTACTCATACTTCATATAAATGAAATGAAGTTTATTTAATGGGTAAAATTATAAAAGCATAATTTATTAATTATAGAAATGTTTTATTTGTATAGTTGAAAAATAATCCAATCTGTTTTGTGTTTAGACTTGAAATTGACTGACCATATAAATTATATGTTAAAATGCTGATAGACAATCAAGTACAATAATTTTATGTAAATAATCATATAAGGAATGATAAGATACTACACTGCAAATAAAAATGACTAGTTATAGCTTATAGTGGTATCAAAGTGACAAGTTATGCTATGATTTATATGATTATCTAGCCGGCTAGTTTTCAATTTGGCTAGATATGCTGCAATTTTATCAATTATCTAGTTGGCTAGATATGAGCAACAAGTTATGAACAAATTATAGTGATATCTAGCCACTAATTATTAGTCAGTACCAAAATGACAAGTTATGAGAAAAATGTGTGATTAAATAGTCATTTTTATTTGCAATGTAAATTCAGTCCATCAGGATGTTAGTTTTAGGTTTGTTTTAGATAAATAATTTGGTAAGCATTTTTTAATTTCTTGATTTATTCCTTTAGATACAATGAATAATAAAAGGCATTGGAAAGATTCAAATAAGTTTAATGATAAATGGCATAATCAAGGTGCATCAAGTAAAATTTTCAAAATCAATAACAATCAATTTATGATAAACATTGATGGTAGGAAAAGATATTTTGATACTGAAGAAGAATGCAAACAATTTAAAAGAGAATCTAGACGCTACAAGAAAAAAAATGATCGTGCAAAACAAATGGCCTGTTATCATTGCCGTGAAATGGGGCATCGGTTAGCTGATTGTCCCAACATGAAAGAAGGTGAATCAAAACAGGAGGTTGGCATCTGTTTTCATTGTGGTTCAACTGAGCATCGATCAGTAAGGTGCACATCTGAGCATCAAAATTTTCAATTTGCAAAATGCTTTTTATGCGGCACTACTGGACATTTGATCAAGGATTGCACTCAAAATCCCAATGGTAGCTATCCAGATGGTGGAGCTTGTTTACTCTGTGGTAGTAAGGATCATTTGAAGAAGCATTGTCTTATGTTACAAAGAAAGAAAGCTGAAAACAACAAATATATACCTGAAGATTTAACTTTGTCTACTATAAGTAGTACCAATAAAAGTATTGATGATGATGACTTCTATTCCAGCACCACCAGCAACAAAGTTAATGAAACTAAGAAGAAAAAGAGTGTTCTTGTTATTAAATAGTTGAATTTTTTTCACTCTTGATGGATCAATAAAAATATTTTTACTTAAACAATTGTTTTTATTTTATTTTCAGTCTGTAAATTTGAATTCCAATTTTGTTTGTTTAAAGATGAATGCATATGTGTATTATTACTTGTTTCTTAAAGGAGGTCAATAAAAGAAGTCCATCAGTTCAGTAGACCAGTTTCAACCATTTTCACTGAAATGTACTAGAAAATCACAAATATAGGAATATACCTAGATGTTCTAGTCCTTTAATTCATTTAAGCATATGTATTGTATACTTACTGAAAATTGTTTTATAGATTTCAAATGGCAGATTATTGGGTCAGTCAAGAAAAGAAGTATTGTGAAATGTGTAAATGTTGGATGGCTGGTAACAAAATTGTATGTTATAACTAACAATATTTTTTCATATCTCATTTGGGAATTATAGTTTCTTTCTTAAAATTTAATTAATTTGTAATTGCAATGTTACTTAGTGATTTTATCTTGAGATTTTTATGAGAATCTTTCATATTATGTATTCAGTATTTACTAATTTTATTTATGTTGTAATTTTATTTTAAGAGTATAGGTATACATGAAAATGGTAATAAGCATAAAGACAATGTAAAGAGGCAGTTGGATAGCATGACAAAAAAGAGTAACCAAGTCGCCAGACAAGAAAAGGCTGTCAAAGACGCTTTAAAGCAAATGAATGAGGTGAGACTAAGGATCAAATAGTTGTCTGTCTATTGAATGCATAAGTTTTGTGTAACGTCAGGATATATTTAGGAAATTATACATCTTTAAACTAACATGGCGCTTTTTTTAATCAATTTTAGATATATTTAAGGGTGTAACTATTAGTGATGTCACAACTTAATTTGCGTATCCTGTAGTTTTATATACGTATTAGTATATTGTTGCATGTAATTTCATAAGTTTATTTTACGTTGAAATTTTAAAGGGTGCACTGAAAAGTATGATGAAAGATTTGGTGAATGACCCGAAATCTGCTCAACAATATGGAGTCCATCTTTCAGGTGATTCATCCTTATAAATGTTTTGTTTATTAAATTGTTCTAAATTTGAAAGTCTAGGAGCTAATTAATAGAGGTATGTCAGTAGCATACAAATATTCAAATATCTTATTTTAATTAACCTAACCCATATGCTTAAACAAGCAGGAAATTAATATTAATTTAAAATTCGTGGCGTTTTTTTAAAAAAAAATTTTTACTTTTACTTTTCCTCATGTGTTTAAATGCGTGGGTTTTTTCACTTTAGAGACTGCAAAAAAAGAAATTGAGCATAAAGTATCTTCTGGAAATAAAGAGACATCTTCTACATCATCAAGTAATGCAACCAACAAAAGTGACGAATCAATAAGAGATGATGGTGATTGGGTAGAGGCCATGACAGATGACGGCCATCCTTATTACTGGAACAGTGTCACTCGGGAAACCTCTTGGTTTAAGCCGGAACCTTCGCCTAACCAAAAAGTAAAAATAGAACAGCAGGGTGATAAAAGTCGAATCTCTTCATTTATTAGCGAAAAATTGGAAGAATTGGGTGCCAAAAGAGAAGATATTGTCGAAAAGGAAGAAATTAAATCTGAAATTAATCCGGAATGGTCAAAATTTGATCCTTATGGCTCTTGGAAGACAGTATCAGCTGAGTTAGTTAGTTCTTCATTTGACTTTGTTTAAGGACATCTCTCTCATCAGACATAGTGATAATCTGAT
Organism: Monocelis spectator; assembly: GCA_036784945.1. NCBI lineage: Eukaryota > Metazoa > Platyhelminthes > Proseriata > Monocelididae > Monocelis > Monocelis spectator. Next base: position 4,874 of record JAYMFX010224585.1, on the reverse strand, counting down.
TCTTTCACAATTTAATGTCCTAAAAATGATAAGGTTACTTTTATATTGACCACAGAAAATCATTCTAAATAAATACATATTTTTAGAAAACTTCCTAAGCTTGATCTGCCGAAGAGTGTCACCCCTGTCGAAACAAAACCTGCAATTTCTGAGCCAGATGACGCGCCAGTATTACAAATATCTGAAAAAATTGCGCCTAAAAGGCCTGCCACTTCTAATACCGCTAGGATTGTATTCAAAAAACCAAAGCAAACTTCTGCAAATTTGAGACCGAAAACTGACGATGAGTAAACAAAATTGGTACCTATTTCAATAATGACTAATTTTTATAAACTTCTGTTATTGTGTTAAATTCCTTAACTAATATTTGGTAATAAAAAAAACTAGTACCACAAAAGATAAGTTATATATACAGCTGTACATTTTGTAATTTTTTATATTCACATCTATTTGTGTATACCTATATCATGTTGTACATACTATACATTATAATAATATAACATTATTCTTAGTTCTTTTGTAAATTTCAAATAAATCTATTTATGTTAATACTCCTTTTCATAATTTGCAAGAATATTGTATTAATAAAACCGGTCGCGGACTATTACAATATTTACATCACAATTTATTTAATCTAATGAACACCTATCGTTTAATTAATCTTACAACCAGAGGATTATAATTAGAGTATTCCTTGCTTGCAACTTATTTTAGTTGAATTCCTTCAATGTTTAATGTATGTCGCTTTTCTTATTGCTTCTCGTTAAGCACTTTTTTCTTGCCTTTGAAAAACAGATTTTAAGCTGAATGGCAATCGCCTTGATACTTAAAGATGTTCGAAGGTATAGAAAATATTCGATCAAATATGAATTTAAAACTTAATCTGAGATTTTATTCTGTGGCATATTTCCTTGTTAGTTTGTGTGTATTCATCTCACTGACATGTACTTTTTATTTAAGCTTTCTTGTTTCTTGCATTTTTCTCATGACACTCTGGAACAACAACTAAAGATTGACGTTGTATATTATCCCTTCTATCTGTTGCTGTACTTTTATTGGTTGACGTTGCCTATATTTGTATTAATTTCTTTATTATTATGTCTTCATTTTGCCGGGTGTTTGGGATTAAAAAAAGAAAAACAAGTTAGACTAAATTTCTGCATCTAATGTTTTGTATAAGTATTTTTCTCGTAAAATTTGATCTTTTTGGTGAGTCACGACTGAGGTTTATTGCTTATTTACTAAGGTCTATATGGCCTACTTCTGTTTCCGATTATTTAATTTAATTTATCCATATACAAATCTTAAATCTTTAATCTACAAATACAGGACTGTGCAATATCCTGTACCTGTATTATAATTATTAATTTATATATAAATTAATAATTATAATAATTATAAAAGTAAATATACATAATATGTATACATATTATGTATATTTACTTTTATAAATCTAGATCAAACTTGAGCTAATTTGCTAAATTATTTGTGAAATAGGTTACTTAATAAACTGATAGTTAAAATAAGAGTAAATTTATAATTTTATAAATCAAACAAACTTTGAGTAAAATGCATACTCGTGTGTTATGGTATACAATATGGAATAAAGGAATATGCCAAACAATAGACCAAAATTATTAAACTAAACCTCATATAATGTTTTTCTTTCAGTCATAGAAGAATTAAAAAGGCAACCTTTGAATGGTATGTTATTAAAGATATTTAATGGAATATATTATTAAATCATTCAAGTATTTCTATGATACAGTCATATTTATTTATTAATTTTGACCGCATAAAATTAGGATTAAGTAAACATCCTGCATAGTAAATACCTAATTTATAGATATAAAAAAACAGTGGATTAGATTAATTATATGCTTACCATTCTTCATTTGCCAGTTTATGCTTTTTACTTTTACACCAAAAAATGCATGCATTTCCTAATGATAATTTAGATAATTATAATAAAGACATTAATAGGTATGTCATTTATAATAATTTTCAATTATACTTTAAGAGAAATGAATGTAATCATAAATCAAACACATCCTTCTTCTCATTTATAACCGAGAAATTAACTCTATTCACTCTAAATTATTAATCCAGTTACGTAGAACCAAAACCCTAATTATAAATCAAATGTATTAAGAAAATTGATAATTTCTTTCTTTTTTGTAATCCAAAATAGAAAGTTGCTCTTTAATGGATGATTATTAAATTCACTAAACTAAACTTATTTTTAGGCTGAATATTTTACACAGAAACAAATTGATAGTGAGTATTATACTTTTATTCTGATATGAGATTTTTGAAATTAATAAATATTACTTATTCTAATTCTTTCATGTATCAATTTATTTTTGTACTATTCTCCTGTATCATGTAAATTAAAATAGCAATAAATTATCAATGATAATATTTGGACAGTGTTTTTTGTTTGTTTACCCTTATTGAATTAAAGTAAAGCAGATATTTTAAAATTCCATTTATTTTAGTTTATCGCGAATGTTTTTCTTTCATTGTGAGTGAAGGATATGTTCATGATTTATCTCAATTATCAAATGTAATGCATTGTATGGGATTAGCTCCCACTTTGGATGAAGTGAAGCAGTATTATAAGGAATATAATAAAAGTAAGAAAATCACATTATGCATAAATATGTACTATTATAAATATACATTTTCATTTCTAACAATTCATAATATTTACATACCAATCATTGTCTTAATAATCAGATGGTCGAATTGATTTTCCAACTATGCTACAGTTAACATACAAACACAGCAAAGTTGATGTGAACCCAGAACGAGAAATGATGAATGCTTTTATAGCAAGTGATCCTGGAAAAAGTGGGAAAATTTCTGTCCAAAAATTAAGACAGATTCTTTGTGGCTTTGGAGAGAAATTATCAAGAAGAGAATGTCAGTTTAATTTTAATTTTACAATAATGAATGTACACCATATATTGTATACAATATATTAATGAATATTTTTTTATTTCATACAGTTGAAGATCTGATGAGAGAGTGTAATTTACCAGCCTCTGGTTCGGTTGCCTATAGTCCCATAGTGAAATCTTTATGCCAGACATATTCCCGCTTGCCAGTCATGTGATTGATTCAGTTGGATGTACCTACTTTCAAACGATCATCTAGCTACACACATATCATATTTAAACACATTGAGCTCACTCTTTTTGTTATTTTTATCGTATATTTTTAACTTACTTCCACAATTTCTTTATGCGTGGTCTTGTTGACTGCAATAACCGTTTTAAGAAGCATGGAGATGAAATACTCGCAGTTTGGTCGATCTCTTTATGCTTTTTAATCTCATTATTTATGACACTGTTATTTCCTGTCTAATTTATTCTTCACTATTTTGTTTTAAAATATATCGATTTATTCAAATAGTTTTAAATTCTATTGGTTGGATTGTATGTTTATGCTTTTTGTTTAAAAATGCATGACATAATGTTATGCCTGTTCTATTTATAACAATCAGCATCATCCCTTATCTCAGCATGCTAGTGCAGATATGGATAGATGCACAACTCAAGACTGTGTGATTGGCTAAGGCACTAGGAATTACGCTGAAGAATATGTTATCATCTATGTTGGTAGCATAGAGATGTAATCCAGTTATTATGAGGGAATATAGAGTGGCAGTCTGAATGAGATTGTGGAGACAAATTGAAAATCAAATTCTGCAGGCAAATCATCAACGAATACTCAACTGTGATTCGCTAAGAAGTAATGCCTGACTTCTAATCACGAATGAAACTCAAGATTAAACTCGCCTGACTGCAGATGCCTTATTTCTAATTGTCCCCTCAATGAGCATCAGATCACCTTGTATTCATTACATCTCTATGGTTGGTAGTTTATTAATTGAAGAAACAATTCGTTGCTAAGCAAAAAATATTCTCTTAGTAACGACATTGTAAAATGTTTTCCTATTTGTTGTGTTGTCGTTCGGTGGTTTCAATGACTCTCTGGCAAAGTAAAGCTTGTTGTATTTGAATATTTGAATGTCGTATAATAGGCAATTACATGAATAATTTACAGTGAAGGTGTAATTTTTGTTTGTTTCAGACATTAATTCGCATTCCGCCATTGCCTTCGCTGAGGGAGATTTTAAAAATCTATCACCTTCGATCTAGGAAACAGTTATCTCAGAACTTTCTTTTGGAGCCGCGCCTACTTTCAAAAATAGTAAAATGTGCCGGAAATCTTCAAGGCGCTTCAGTGCTGGAAATTGGCGCCGGACCCGGGGGCCTCACTAGAGAAATTATGAACCGAGGTATTCAACATCTCTCTCTAGTGGAGTATGACTCCAGGTTTCTTCCTGGTTTGGAACAGCTGCAAGAAGTTGGTATCTACAGAGGAATTAAATTTGACATTTATAATCAGGTCGGCTATAATTTGAAACTGAAATTAAGCTAGAAGTTAAGTTAGAAATTAAGTTAGAAGTCTGCTACATTTTAGGATATTCTTCGATTCAACATGGACTCCCTATTTCCCGATAGTGTTCGAACTGATTGGCACTCAGACGAGTCCAATATTCATATAATCGGTAATTTGCCATTCCATGTGTCGACGCCTCTCATCATTCAACTGCTACACGATATTTCAGAGAGGCGCGGCCTCTGGAAGTACAGTCGCACAAAAATGACGCTCATGTTTCAGAAAGAAGTTGCTGAAAGATTAGTGGCCACCATATGGAATAGTCAGCGCTCCAGATTATCCATCATGGCGCAGGCCTTATGTAAAGTGAGTGATCTATCTCATATCTAGTAGACAATCCTCTCTCTCTCTCTAACTCGAGTCTACTTGCTGTGTATAGTGTTTGTATTTTCTAGTAGACAATC
>JAYMFX010224574.1:0-10270 GCA_036784945.1 Monocelis spectator | reverse complement strand
CGTTGGTGGGACAAAAGCAGCGATATGCGTTTCTGTATTTTAGAGAGTGAACTCTCTTGGTATTATTACTCTATGGTCTTGACCATGTCTTGACTATGAACAAGCATACAGATTATATTGCACGCTCATCAGTAAATCAGAATTCAGTATTCATTTCATTATTTACTCGATTCTCATTGGTTGACAGCTTATAACATCGTAACAGCGATAAATGTTTTAGCAGATTTCAATTCAAAGATCCATATTTTGTTACTTTTAAAACAGCAATTATAATTATCCATGCCTATAATTGCAATCAGTTGAATTTAATCTCAACTGGCGAACTCCTATAGAGTATTGAAATCTCTAGAGATTAGCATGTCAGTTGAATGGCCAAAATAGTCCAAGTCTCTAATTAAACTTTAGATGACACGTCCAGATATTAATAGAAAATTAAATATTCTCTTACTTTCGCACTAATTTAGAAATTTTCTGATTTATAAAAGTATGAGTTAACATATTTTATGGATCAAAAGTAACCGCAATTTTCTGTAAATCTCTGAGAATCAAGTTTGAAATTATAATTAATGACTTATCAAATAAGCTACCATATACGTTATTAAGAAAGTAAACTATATCAGTTAGGCATAATATAATTCTTACATATTGCTTCGAATCAGTTAATATATGCATAAAATTTAAAACATTATTTAATTAAATTTGTGATTTTTACAATCTATTGCTTTGTTTCGTTTCTTCATTATGTTATCATCTACCGAGCATCTCTACTATATAAAGCCCTTAATCCATCCAAAAAATCTGCTACAGTTAGTCATAGTATAAAAAACGAGAAAAAATTTCCCTATCATCGTCTTGGTATATGATGATGACCTTTTCTTTTCAATGCGCCAGTTTCATTGCTATATACCAACAATTTCTCTAAGAGAAAAATTCCTCATAGTTGAATAAAAAGTTGATAATCACTTTTTTAGACGGAGAGAGAGAATGTGAGGATTTGAGATAATAGCTCCGTAGACCACGACACGCTGCTACCCTCCCACCTCAAAATTGCCACCAGCTTAACTTGAATAGATTCGATTGTGTGTTGAAAGATTTTGTATGCGAATGGAATTTTCGTGGAGAAAAAGTATTAAAAATCAAAGACATTGAAATAATTTGATAAATTATGCAAATCACTTACAGAAGACAGACCATCTTTGAGAGTTCTCAACAATATGCTAGTAGAACGAGCGCCACTGATTATATCAAAACGTTTAACAATGCCTAACATATACCATATTATAGAGGTACTATACTAAGCCAATGTCAGTTTTTAGTTTCAATATAAAAAGATTATTCTAGTAGAGTCCTAGTATAGGCTAACTACACAACATACCTACTAGTTTACATTTACATTTTGTTTTTTTTACAGAGTTATTAGGTAAAGTTTTAAATATAGTTTTACTAATTTTCGTTCAGTTGAAAATCATTGTTCAAGATGAGTAGGAACTTAAAGAATAAATGTTGAATTAAAATTTTGCTAAATTAAAAAAGCATACCTAAGCTTTTCTAAGCTTTTCTGTTTATATATTAAAAAATCTATCAAAAAACTTCTTGTTTCAATGTGTAAAAATGGGTATAGGTATGGATAATTTGTAAAATACATTTTAGTCATTTTATTTGCATTCTTATTGGTCCATCAATCTTATTCTTGGTCTGCCACGAGTTCCTTTGCATTCAACACGCCCTTATTACCTCGCCGACAGATATGATCAAAATATCTAAAATTTCTTTCCCATGATGTTCCCCAGACTGTTGGTATTTTAAACTTTGCCTAGAACAACCAATCTAGTGTATTATTTTTCAAGTCCATAGTTAAAACGCTGTTAGTTTTATCATGTCATTCTAAGTCAGAGTCCTTGATTATATGAGCCCATATATTGCAATCGAGAATGTTTTATTTCCTTGGTGCTCCCTCCCGGGATCCCGAAGTTGAATTCGTTAACATCTTCAATTACTAAGTATCAGCTTTTCTACTAGGATCTGTTCTACTGTACTATAGGTATCACTTATTAGTAATTATATTAACGCGTTTCTCCACATAGTCTACAACCAAATTGAAATCGATAAATACTATACGGACAATAACTTTTCTTCTTTCTGATGATGCAAAAAAATCTGCATTTGATTTTTTGAACTTTGGTCCACAAAAAAGAGAACAATCCTCTTTTAAGTCACGATTTAAGCGATAAAAAGATTCAGAATTATTTTCAGACTGTCTTTGATGTGCCCGACTAATTGAAGGGGTGAAATAAAATCCACTGTCAACTGTTAACAATATGGGTTTTTAAAAGAAAATTGCTTGACTCAATGGAGCGTCAATGAGGTTTAGCGTCATCTTTCTTTAAAGTAATGTTTATAAGCATAATGAATTAGCCCTTTTTGAAGCATTATCTTTCAGTTAAAAACAACATGCAATTTACAAAAAGATTATACTTCGATGAATTAATTCATCACAAAAATCTTGTAGAATTCATCAATTTGTCTTATTTTTCGATATCAGTTTACACTGACGTTGAACATTATAACATAATAGGAATCAGTAAATATTGTTGAAACTTTTAATAATTGTTTTCGAATCTTAGTGTAATCTTGTTGATGGGATAGTTAAGTTGTTTATTTTAAAAAAAATAATATTAACTTACTATTTTGCCAAAACTTCGAGGCATTAGATTCAATACTTTGACAGACTCGATAAGTACCCTAAAAATATGAACAAAACAAATATTTTTAAAGCTTTTATTTACTTATTTATACAGCATTTATTGATCTTCACAAAGTTTGAAAGTATAACTCTTGAATTTGAATTTGAATATAAACAGCTGTTATACCATATGAATATACATCAAAATCTAAAAGTGTGGATTACCGATATTGACAATCTGCATAAAAATATATTCATTATATATAACTATGGTATAAACATTCAAATAAAGTCTTTTAGAGAATGAACGACTTCTCAGGGTTACATCATCGCCAGATTTATAGCTGCTTAAATTCGAATGTGTTGGATGATTGGGCCTTCACTATCGTTTTTTCATAATCATCATTTGTTCGAAAATGAAAGATATTCTTATGTCCTTTTTAGTTGAGAATAACCAAGAATACCTACATATTATGAAGAAAATGTCTACTTAACTAATCCACTATATAAACTAATCATATCTATATCATAAACAAGAAACCAAATTTGTTAAAATTATGCGCCTACTGGATTAAGGCTAATGTTCAATACAAATTGCCTAATAAATGTTACACTCACTGGATCTAAGTGTTACATTTATAAAATATAAATGCTCTTAAGAGTGAATGTTTACATATAAAACAATAAATTTGAATGAATTGAGGGAAACGGCATGGTACAGACCATTTATTTTTAGGTTTCTATAGTGAAATCAGTGAACAGTGAATAGTTTAAAATTTTAATTTTTGACAATTTGTGAAAAATCTATATATGCTTATCTTTAAATCATCAAAAAGCTTAAAACATTTACAACTTTTTAAAAATAACTTCTCTTGAACACCACAACACAATATGAGAGAAAATATTACATTTTGAAAATTTGAAATATTAAATAAAAAGAGTTTCACACACAAGGGAAATCTTCTTTTTAAAAAAGGAAACAAAGTAAATTAAAATGCTTGACTCATAAATAGCTATCAAATTACGAATTATTAATTTTCTCATTTCTTGTTTGAATGCAGTAAACAATTCGATAATGCGCGGATTCTTAATCGAATTTGAATCGCAAATTCTATCACAGATAGATGGCAAGTGTAGTAGCCATCCACAGTTCATTCTCAGTCTGCCTGAAAATGAATTCACAAAGCGAAGAGGAGTTATTAACTATCGTGACATAGAAAAGCAAGTCAACGTTTCTACAAATTGAGAGGCAAATAGAATTTGGGAACATTTCATTTAAAAACAGTTCTGTATAAGAAGTTTGGAGTCGTAAAAATCGTTATCTGCTTGAAACTACATCGCATGTTTCACGACGATAAAGCGATTTCACTTTTCAATTTATTTGGGTGTTTTAAATTATTACTGAAATTATTATTCATCTTTCAAAATTTTCCAAGCGGTTAAAATACAAAAATGGTTTCGTGCATGAAAATAGTTTTCAATATAATTTCTAAGAAAACATTTTGCATTGTGATTTTGATAATTCAGTATGTTTGTATTTGCTTCTCTTTGGGATTTCATAATGACAATATTCGAAGCATTTCACCATATTTTTTAGACAAATAACTAAACATTTTAATTAAAATTTCAGAAATGCAAACGATGGCTCCAAAATTATGATTACATATAGTTGTCTTACATAAATAATTCATATTTCCGTATTCATGAAAATAATTCATCGCATTTTGCTGTTGGAGAGGGATTGGAGAGGGAAAGGGTATATAATTAAATAACTAAATGATGGGGAAATTACAAAACATTTTCAACATTGAGTTTATAAACACGCGTGAAAAAATTAGATTATAGAATTATTATAGGAAAATAATATTTTTATACTATTGCTCATTGTTTTATCAGTGATACCGAATGGTAATGGTAATATCGAAGCAGATACTCTTGATACATTGATGACAAAATATGAATAAAGCTCCCCGTAAACGACACCCCGCTATATACGCTAAATGATACAAATATTGTTATATAATTTGTATTTATTCAGCTAAAGATTTATAATAATTAGAACTTTAAAATTATTATTGATTCAAATATTTAACAAGAAATATTACGAATTAGAACAGATATTTTGTCCAGTTTTGATATTATAGATCTATGGTGTAGAGATATAAAGATGATATAAAGAGATAAAAAGATATAAAGATGATAGATCTATGGTTTAGAGATATAAAGATGATATTATAGATCTATGGTGTAGAAATACAGAAGCCATAAACAATAAATATTTATATTTAAAGCAATACAATATGTATTCTGCAATTGTCACAACTCAATTGATTTTGCTTGAAAAATTTGAGGCAATATGAGTTATTAAGCTGAATGAAAAGATATTTAATAGGCTTTATTATATACTTTCTACACTAATTCTTATATTAATTTTAAACTAAACAAAGCTCAAGTAAAAAATTATCTGAATTATTTAATCATTCGTCAATTATTCTTTCTAATGCCTAAGAGATACAAATAACGCTGCTGTCTCGAATTCCTATTTCAATGCTGATAATTTTGTAAGATAGATTTTCGTCCGCTTTGTTCATTTTCGTTTTATGTATTGTTTTGCTGCTTCCCTCAATTGTCAAAATTGATGGTGACATGAATTAATGAGTGATGCAGTCACTGGTGTCAACTATTTCAACCTGAAGGACAAAATTACTCACACAGACAATCAAGATGGTGAAATAATATTGGAAACTAAATGCTAGCTGGTGACGAGGAAATGTAATTTTTTAAATTATTCATATTGAAATGTTCTATTATGAAAATGACTGATGCTCAATATGAAAATCAGAAAGGTACCAGCAAATGATAAGAAAAGATACAAAAATCAATAAACTATGAAATGACGTCAGTAGTACATACATCGATTTATTTAGCTCCAAATTATAATGACGTCATTCGCCATTTTTTTTATAAATATGGAAGCTGAAATTTCATGACATTTCATCCCCAGTCTAATAATCGTTCATTAAATAACACAATTATCCCTACCTGATATTGACCATCTCTCAGAGCGTGCTCAATTAATGCAGTGGACGCTTCCTTTTCTTGCTCAAATTTGGCATCTGTATTTTTCCAAGTCTCACCTCTGTAGCGCTTGCTGGTATCTTTCGCTGAGAATGGCTCTGATAAACAGCAAAGTTTGAACTTTGGACATCTATTGCTGCCCGTGAATTGAAGATTTTCCAACGGTAAAATACCTTTCTTTCCGCATAAATAAATTGTCATACTGAGCAATACCAGAATGATTGCACAAATCAATGCAACAATGACAATTAAGATCCACCCTGACTGAAAGGATGACACTTCCGATCTCTTTCGAGGCATCTGATCTCCCGGTGAATAGCGAGGTCGTGACGTATCGACGTAAACAAAAAAACTCACCGAAGAGGATAGAGGATGCTTCCCATTGTCGCTAACCTTTATCTTGAGTGAATATTGGCCAACATCCGATGACGTCAATTCTCTATCGATAAGGAGTTCTCCTGTCTGTGGGTCAAGACGGAATAATGACTGTTGATTGGTTGACATAATTTCGTATGTTAATTGCGAATTGTCTCCCAAATCTTTATCCATTGCGCGTACTTTGAGAATATTAAATCCCACATGCTCCAAATACGACAGTCGAATTGTGTTATTGCGAAAATTCGGGAATAGAATCTGCGGAGTTTCATCATTCTCATCTTCAATAATCAAGCTGAAAAAACGATTTTCACTCAAAGAATAATTCATTTTTTTGACGCAGATAAACAATTATATATTGATTAATATTGGATTTAATTGTAGTTTTAGGACAACCTACCTTAAAGTTGTGGTAGCTGTCAGTCTTTTATTTCTTCCTTTGTCAGAAACTTTGATAATCACGTCGTAGCAGGCCTTCTCTTCTCTATCGACTGAATCAACGAGTGTTAACTCCCCAGAAACTCTGTCAACTGCAAGGGGCGATCTTGGCTGTTTACTGATGGTAATAATTTCATAAAATAGTTCCGCATTTTCACCGATATCTGCATCAGTAGCTTTTACAAAACCTAATTTAGTTAGTTTCGGTTGATTCTCTTTTATTCGAAAGACATACGTTCCTGTGTCATGGAAGTTGACAAATTTTGGTGGATTGTCATTTTGATCTCTGACAATAATAGTGACACTGACACTGACAGTCAGAGAGGGACTGCCCAGATCGTGGGCTTTCACTTCGAGGAAGTATTTATCACGTGATTCACGATCGAATTGCTGTTTAGAACGAATTCTACCATCATTGACTCCGATGATAAAATGGATGGCGTCTTCCTCTCTGATGTTGTAGCGAATCTGCCCATTGCTCTCTTTGTCAAGATCGGTGGCTTTCACTTGGCCGATTAAAAAATTCATTGCATTATTTTCTGGTACAAAGAATTGGTAGCTTTTCTTGGTAAATATCGGGGCATTGTCGTTCAAATCCTTAACGCGAATATCGATCGAAGTTGTCTGACTCAGTGAAGGATTTCCATTGTCTTTGCAAAAAATATCGAATTTTTCAATTGGTGTCTCTTCATAATCCAGTGAACTATTCAAAAATATCTAAAACAAAAGTGTAAAATGTTAGAATAAAGTCTTTTTCTCTTAATCCGTAATGGTTTTATCTATCACACTTTGATATTGTCGTTGTTCTTGAATTTTGTAGTTACGTAATCATTTATTTATTGAGTACATGTTTTTATATTTGAAATACTGCAAACAATGTTATAATGATTAATTATTACTGAACATCTTACAATTTTTTTATCGATTTCTCAAAGCAAATTACGTACGAATTACGTACAAAACTGTATTCATTTGTTTACAATGTATATACTAGTCTAATGATAGGTATTAGCAAGCAATTATAAGATTATATAACCTTGTAAAGACTATATGTCTTAGTTTTTTGTCCTTCTTCGAGGCAAAATTTTGTGGTTCCCTTTAGTGTACAATAAACGACTCCTCCTTGGCCAGTGTCTGGATCTTTCACGAAAGCATGAGTGATATATTTCTTTCTAAGACGAGGTTTATCTTTAGATAGAGTTTCTGGCTGTGAGCTGAAAGTTTAATGTTATAGTATGAGTTATAATTTAGAGAATAAATGAGACACAACAACACGAGCTGAAAATCTAAACAGCTATTAACCAATCAAAGCGCGAATATGTACATAAGCGCATAGCTCTTCTACGTTTAATTTGATGCTATTTTTAGTAACTAAACAAAATTCTGGAGAATTCTGAGTTGCTGGAGACAACCATAGTTAAAGCCTAAATGGATCTAGAATTGATAGAAAGAGAGCGCCTTATCTTTTTTAAAGTTAAATGATTCCTAACTGAGAGAGAGATTCCTGCTGTATCATTCCTATCATTCCGTGCTTTATCGCTATAATAAGTCTCTGTATATTTGCATATACGTACTTGTAAGAGAGAGATCAGATTTCTAAACAACATTTCTTTCGAATCATTTCCATTTGTATGGTATGTAGGTATATATTCATTTTGCATGATTACAAATTGAGATTTCGAAGTTGTCAGGATTGTCGGGAACGTATTTGACATTAATCTGATATTTTTAGATGAAAGGAACTCGACTTAGATAGAATTCATAGCTTAAATATCTTATTATTCTTTATCTATACTTTCTATAGGTTTCTTCAGGAGTGAGAGTTTTAAGGACTAAAGAAAAATCAAATATAGCAAGATTAACGTTTTAAAAAGTTCTCTAAGAATGAAATATTAAACTTTTAGCATCAAAATGTGTAGGTTCTGAATAAATAGAATGTGTTTATTAGATGTCTACAGATAAGTAAATGCTTTCGAAAACAAAATTTAGCTAGAGATCTTGAAGCATTTAAAATTAAAAATCAAATGAAACATTTCCTTTTGTTTTTCAAAATGCATTGATAAATTACGTTATAAAATGAACTAAGTTGAGGAGAAATCACTGCAACCAATGATCCTAATGATCATTATGGATCATCATCCCAATGTATTGTTAGGCACAAATACAGAGTCGATAATAGTATACTGCCAACCACAAATCTTTCAATCAGTATGAGAATATTTTGATTTGATTGGCTGATTGGGATCTAAGGCTGATTTTAGAAAACGCTGCATTTTTATCATAGTTAGTTACTTATCTCTCTACCCATAGAAATCGGAGGTTTGTCTTTCTCTTTGGCCGATTTCTTTGGCTCTAACATTTTATGGAACTTCTGTGCATAAAACCAATTAAGCTAATTGCTGTAGTCAATGTTGCAAAGAACTGCAGAAAATTATTGAATGGAATTGTCAACCAACCACCAGGTGTGAATCAATATGCAATTGGATATTTAATGCTCACCCGACTTTCTCGACACTAATCTGAGGAGGAGTGTCATTTACATCCAATACGTGCACCGTCACTGTGGCCTGATCTTGTGTGGCGTGACCGGCCTTGTCTCGGGCATTGACGTGTATGACAAACACGCGCTGATCAGCTTGCTCATAATCCAAACGGTTGGATAAAGTTATATCACCTTTCTGCATGTCAATTTGAAAATATCGCAGAATCTTGGAATTACTCGCCATGTTTGTGATTGAATAGATCACCTGAAGTAAATAAAACGTACTGATATAATGGAAACCTATACCATGAATGAATAGTATAATAATTAGCAAGTTTATACTCGTATGTCTGCAAATGTCGTATAATCCAGTTACCACGAGATTATTTTCTTAGTGTATTTTCTTTTGTTTAAATTGATCCACTTTATTTAAATCATTTAAATTTTCGTGCATTGTTTGAAGTTTTGAGAAAGCCCAGTTTTTTTATGAAACTTCATGTGGAGTGAATTAATACAACTTTATGCCTATTAAAATTTTATTCTAAAAAATTCGTCCATATATTGGATTTGTGAGCAATCATGAAATAATACTAACAATGAATGAATACAATTACCTCTCCATTTTCCCCTTCATCAGGATCTTCCGCCTCCACAGTTGCTACTATAGCATTGACTTCAAGTGATTCCTTTATCTGAACCTGATAGTTTCTATTTTTAAAGACTGGATGATTGTCATTATCATCTTTGATATTGATTGTTAAAGTCAGGGAACCGGTTCGAGCAGGGTTTCCTTTATCAATAGCCATCAAAGTCAACTTATAACTGCTTTCCCTTTCCCAGTCGAGCGCCTTCACCACTTTCAAAAATAGCGAGTTTGATTCGTATGGACTCTGCTTATGTACCAGTTCGAAGGGGGAATCTTTTTCCGATCTCAATTCGTATCTAAATATAGAAAGCGCTGATTATATGATTATGATTTCTGACCACAAAGTTCTTTAAGAAATATGAAGATTATGTAAACTTTACCAGACGACTCTCGGGTAAACTCAAAAGAGGATGAGAAGATAGAACGGTACGGAGGCTAGCCAGAGAAATAAAGAAGAGCTGGAAACCGCAAGAGTAGTACCAGTCATAGTAGGGGCACTTGGGACAACACCAAAGAAACTAAGAAAATGGATCGAAACGCTGGAAATAGATATCTCAGTAGGGCTTAT
>JAYMFX010224573.1:3081-22760 GCA_036784945.1 Monocelis spectator | reverse complement strand
TCTTAGCGAATCACAGTTGAGTATTCGTTAATGATTTGGCTGCAGAATTTGATTTTCAATTTGTCTCTACAGTCTCATTCAGGCTGCCACTATATTCACTCATAATAACAGTCAGTGGATTACATCTCTATGTAATGGACAAATTATTGTCTTAAACTATATTACACATTTTGCTTTCAAGCGGACTAGCATCAAAGCAAGCTCACTGGGTAAATGTTTATGTATCTGATTTTATCAGTCTTGCTGAAAAATAGGGCCATTTTTGTTTGCATCTTTATGGACTGAATACCGGAATTTATTTGACAAAAGTCATTATTATCTTTAAAGCTTTAGTGAATAATTGGTCAGTTTGTATCACACTTTTGACTTTTTCATTTGGTTTAACAAGGAGAGATGATATCTCTATATTCGACAGATGATACCTAATAAGATTTAAAACAGTCTGTATCGGATTGAGATCCTTCTTTGTATACACTACTTGACAAGTAGTGTATACAAATTCTGACGGTTATTTATTATTGCACTTTAATAAATAATTGGCCTTTGTCAAATTTATTTATCAATTACATCCATAGAATTCTACAATACCGTTACTTATAAATATCGTTTCAGACAAAGTATCAATGATTTCTAAGTTTTCAAACTATAAAAAAACGCAATATGGCTCTCTTTTTAATATGTAACTATTATAACTTACTTTTGTAGGTGGCTCAAGGGGTAATTATTATTTCTATAGTACGTATTAACTATTTGTATTATATTTCAAATGTTTGGGTTAAATTAACAATAGTTTTTTTTCCAAAAAAATCAATATCTATCAATGATATAATTAATCGATAATAATGAAACGTTTAAAGATTTTCCTGCATTGTATCTTTCCTGCAGGTCACATTTCAATTAAAACACATAAATATACCGTAAATACATACAAGTAGGTTAGGGTTTGCTGTCTATGATGGAAGGAAATAGTTTTGAAATTCTGAATAAAACATCGACTGATATATAAATTTCTTGTTACTTACCGGTATGATCATTTTGTCTAGAACCACATCAATGTAGTGAGCACAGACTGGAGCTGGATATATTCTGCACCAACTGTGAAATATTAACCTGCTGTCGCTGCCAACTCATCTCACACAGCGGCCACAAATTCATTCCCGGACAGGAGAGGGCCGATAATGTAGCCAGTCAATTGGTCATTGAGAAGCAGAAATATATAAATCTACACCCGAAACAGCAAATTGTTTGGAAAAAGAAATTAGAAGATACGAAAATTGAGCTGATTGATAACAATGAAAAGATGCGGTGAGCAGTTAACTTTGACTAACACATTTATTCTTATTAATATTTGGAATTTTCAAATTAGATCAATATTTAATTCTTTATCATATTACTTTCAATAGTCATTAGAAAATAATTCAAATATATTATTATTCAGTATGAATACACTTCAATTAGTCTGAGTATGATATCAAGAACTTATTGCCTATGCTTTTCGCCTTTTAGCAAGATTTGTTCTAAAAATTCTCGAATTTCATTATGATAGTCAAGGTTGTCACAGTCTTGACAATCAACACAGCTAACACTACCAGATCCGAAAGCTTAGATCAGTGTGAAATTTAGCTCTAATGACCTTTTCTAGAGCGGATCAGGAGATCTGTGTCGAGATTATTCCAGTAGTCTCTTCCAGTAATAACTTCCATGATAATCCAATATTATCATAGTTTTGGTTTGTTTAATATAATTGGTTACGTATTAAGTGAGTTTTCTTGTATTTTTAAAATGTTTTTTATGTATTATTTTCATGCGCAGGGATGATCTGTTAGCCATGGTACAAGAGGCTGTGAAAATATTGCGCAACTGGCACGATGAACTATTGATGAATATCGATCGCGAGTTCAATCAACGAATGAATTTCATTGAATGTGAAATCAAGACGTTAGACAATTGTCCGCAAAGTACTGACTATTTGAGCAGTTTGGTGGACGCCTTGACCCAGCAGTGTCGCTATCACGATATCATAATCCTCAGTCCCATATTGATGACAATGCTCCAGGGAATCGAGCTGGAGAAGTGCAAGCCAGACTCGTGGTTTGAAAATGTCCTCTCTGTAAGTTGATAATGTTCTATCATCGGCCCTTGAAAATAAGAGGGAGAAAGTGTTATTTTCATGACAGACCGAGCCCATATCCGTAACAGTTCTCCCAATTGAACAAACAGTCTCATGTCCTAGAACAATGTAGGTAAGGGAAGTCGGAAATTCAGATCCGTAACTTCGAGAAAGGGTTTGACTCTAAAGATAGAGTCTGACGGTTTGTTACGCTTCTATCTGAGCTGAGAGAGATTGGGAAGTTCGGTTTGTTATTTGAGTTATTCGGACCTCGTGGAAGGCTAATAGGTTGGGTGACTTCAGCTACGCTCTTGTTGTCTAATTTTAAAACAAAGCATTGCAACGGCTGGTAATCAGTTTGGACGCAATGTGATTTTCTCCCCAAATTTTGATTTATAATTAGTAGATATTTCTTGTATGCTTATATAAAAAGGGTAATTGTTTCACAGGCTTCTATTGAACGAAATAAAGACATTGAACCGACAATCCGCAGTTTGGCGAATATCAAATGTGGCTGGGTGCCCGGTCTAATGGGTGGAGACAAGTTGAAGAATGGTGTTGACGAGAAGCCTGTGAATGGTGTTGACGAGAAGCCTGGCAACCATCTGGAAGCTCCCATGTCGGACATGTGTCTCAATAAAAATTGATTCACTCATATTGTATGTGGAGCTAATATACAATTACATATTGTGGATTTTTAACAGCTCTTTAGCAAAACATTATTTATTCCTAAACTACTCAAACTTTAAGAGTGTTTTCAGGTCTTCTCATTTTCCAGTAACCAATCATGCATAAAAGTGTTATTTCCTCTTGAAAAGGTGAAATTCTTGAAATTCAGCATAAATCAAAAGTTGGTGAATCATTTTATAATACTCAAAATAAACTATAACGAACCCTCCGTATTGCACTGTTCGTTATTACGAACTAAAACATAAAATGCCATACAGAATCACTTTAGTAAAACGATAGGATTTATTTTAATTTGAGCGATCTGATTGGACGAAAGAAATGTTATTTTTTTTATTTACGTTATTATAAACATTCTTTTCGTATACAATCCGAGCACTCTCAGAAAATTAAAATTAAAAACATCATCAATATGCATTGCAATATTCGATATATAACGAACATTCTAGATTGACCCTTGGAAGTACGTTATATTGAGTTTCTACAGTATACCATCACTTTTACTCTCCATTCACTGTTAGAGTTGAGATTTGAACATCATATCTTCATTCCCCCAAACTTCTCATTGTTTATAATATAGTCAGCTTCATTTAATCAATCAACTCAAATTCTTATGCAATCTCATGCTCAGACAATAAGAAATAAGATAATGATTTACCTTTTATTGATTAATCTTTATTACTATACCTACCATATAATATCTTTGTGAATTTGTGATTTCTATGTATCTATAATCATGTGTGAACTGATTTTGTTTATATTCATTATTTGTGTTGAATTGTGTAAGCGTGCCAAGTTAATTTTGACTACATTGACTACCTATTTGTACAATAAATCTGATTTTTATATGCCCCCACAGGTATTCTGCCATATCACATAATTTCCTATAACCCGATGAGCTAGACTACTAAAATGGAATCCCCCTAACCCAAACTGAACCCCCTTCTTCGTGACCAATCAAAATTGAATTGACTACCCGCCGTTTACCGATGACTACCGGGGGGGGTTCACTGGTAGTCTGGTTCATGTTACTACCGCCCTCTCATTCTAATCCATTATGTACTACAATTGAATTCAACTTACGTTCTCAACGTATCCCCATCATTTCTTCATAGCTGAGAGTTCAGTTGAAATGTGTCAAATGATCCAATATGTACATATCAACAACAAAAACATCATGAAATTTTGACCATTTAGTTTTTACCATAATTGCATAGAGATGTAATCCAGTTATTATGAGTGAATATAGAGTGGCAGTCTGACTCATGAGATTGTAGGGGACAAATTGAAAATCAAATTCTCAAATTCTGCATGCAAATCATCAACGAATACTCAACTGTGATTCGTTAAGAAGTAACAGAACTGCCATGCTTCTAATTGTGCCCTCAATGAGAATGAGATCATCACTCTATAGATCACCTAATATATTCATTACATCTCTATGATTAATTTTTACTGAGGTGACGGAAATGTATTTTATCCAGAGTGCACCGTATATATACATATTATTTATTCATTTATTCTATTTCAATACATATATACATATATACATTTGGTAATAATGTCTCAATTAAAAACGTCTCTTGCTGTTTAAAAATATCATTCCAAATTATTGATAATTTCAATATTAGCTAACATCAACCAAGTTACCTAGTGATTAAACATTTGGTTTGATTTCATAATTTATTTTTTCCTCAATGCAATTTTGATACTTAATGTATTAATATAATTATTATCTCATCATTATTGTTGTTAATATCAGTATAATCAATCCAATAAATAAATACAGATCATTTGCGATTATTTAGAGTTCTATTTACACTACAATAAATAGGGAACGAGTTTTCCTGTAAAGGTGTGACCGTAACTTTACACTCTCATGCAAAAATACAGTCAGCTACACAAATTTACATATTAGTATGCAAACCTGAATAAATAACTCGAAAAGTCCAAAATCTATATAAACTGGCTCAAACAATAATAGAGTTCAAAAATAGCATGGTAATTTTCTGTCACTATGCAATTGACCTGTACAAAATACCTAGGTGAATTAACGCAATTTGACGAATTAAATCAGTTTTGATGTATATATTCACTTAACATTCGTGATGCATACTGATAATCCCGAAGATAAGTTATTTAAATTGTATTGATTGGTGTACGTGTGTCCTAATTTATGAATTGTTATGATAAACTTTATGCATTAAGCAAAATAGTATTTGAATCAAGCCTATGAAATTATATAAATATGGCTGTTCAATAAATATATTCTTGTTTTTATATGTGACTTGAAATTATTGAATTTTAGTGAAACCCTTTGAGTATCCAAAGGACCGGAAATCCATTGTAAAATTGAGCTATACCTATATGACAAGAGCAACTCTACAATACGATTTTAAAAACTTTACTATAGAATCTATACTTCTCATCGATCACCCCGTCGATAAATTTGGGATTACGTATATGCATGCGGTGATCAATAAAACAATAATTATTGCTGTCTAAAAAGCTTTAATTGCTCATTGATTGTGTATTGTACAATATGACTATTCCCAGTTCAAATTAGTGTGTAGCAATTTGCTCTAGGTTAGAAAACTGTATAATCGATCGAGATTCGTGTTGTTTTAAGAAGTTTATCATAGATTATAGACAGTCATATCATATCTCCACCAAGGATAGTTGATGTTTTTGAACCTGTCTAACCTGAACCTGTTTTGATAATGAACTTCAAAAATTATGATTTTGACATTGAACCAACCAGATTCGCTGCATGCTTATGTAGCGCATTAGAAACCGATTTTTTGTGTGGTTGACTCTTCTAGAATGGTAGAGGTGAAGTTTTCTGAACGCAAGATTCAACTGTTATAAATATGCACCTAATATCATAATTGTCTACGATAACTCATTTCTGCTAAATAGATAACCATAGAGTTACATTTCTATGGCTCTAACAGTCTTGAATTTAAGGTTAAACTAAAGCTGTCTATAAAACTTAACTATAAAGCTACTATTTATTTTAAAACTATTTTTTTCATTTCTGAGGGTTGACGAATTATCACAATTTCCCCATAGAAATAGATAATATACATGTAGGTAGTATAGGACAGCCCTCACTATATATCAAAAGAAACTCGCATCTAGAAATACATCTTGTTTATTTATGAATGAAGACACGCACACAAATTTAAAGTCAGTAAATAGAAGTGTATGAATGTATGATAATATCTGAATAAAACTCGATTATAAAATGGACAAATGACAAAATATGATAGAGACGATTTATGATGCGAAAAGAGCAAATAATATGTTTATTAGGTATTCATTAAGTCTGCAACGAAACACTATATATGTCTTACTTCATAAATACCTACCATAATCAGAAAATGTGTTGTTATAATCTGTTCAAAACATATGGAATTTACTCAAATAAAAAAAGAGATACAACAGCTAGAATTGCTGAAAGAAGAAAGCATAAATTGGTTTGATTATATTGACGCGTTAGGAAAATAGAAAGTAAAGCCACGTCACATTCCAATAATGTGATTATCTCAATTATGTGATTATTACAAAACCAAGTCGCTTTCTTCTTAATAATAAACCAAGCGCGACTAATAAAATAACAAACTGAAAAAGCTAAATCAGTCATATCGCATTGTAAAAAATGTGACCAACCTTCCAACGAATGAGTCGTCCCCGCCAACAGTCGAATTAATGTCCACGCTATAAAATAGAGTGAAAGTATGCAAAAGAAAATGATGATTAACTCGATAAATTCAATCTGTTTATGATATGAAATTGGTAACAATAATCAATCAATCAAAAAAAAACTTCTGAAAAAAATAAATAATTAAAGATCATGCATAAATAGATAGTATCACCAATGAAAGTGTTTTGAACGAGAGAACGAGTTTTAAAACTTTTTTGTTTAAAAGTGTTGCTTATTTAAACCTTACACGTAGTTCTGTGATCGAATCAACTCATCGACAACATCTTGTACATTATCCTTGTATCGGTTTAGAAGCTCCTGGTTAAGCTTTCGATCGCAGAAGCCCATATCGATTAGCTGACGCATATTCGAATTACTTTCATACTGGTATGCGTGTCTCGGTGCCTGCTGCGGTTGCCAAGTAGACTGAGCCGGTTGCCATGTAGACTGGGCCGGCTGCCATGTAGGCTGGGCCGGTTGCCATGTTTGTTGTTGGTGGGAATTGAACTTTTGCCAAAAGAAAGGCGCACCAGACGCCTTAATGAATGGAAATTGCGGGTGTTGTCGCCTACAATCACCAGTTTCGTCAGAGGCGCTCGCTCCTTTCGATTGGTCTTCTTGCGGTGGTGACATGTTTGTAGTCACTTCATTATCTGCAGTTGGCATGTTATCGAGAGTGCTACTGTGTTGTGAAGTTGACTTTTCAGTGTTCAAATTTGTGGAATTTTCTAACTCCGCCGTAGTTGATGATTTAAAATCTTCAGTTCGAGGATAGTTTGATTGCGCCTTTGGTTCATCATGTTCAGTATTATTGTCACTGACAATAACGTCACCAATGTTGTCAGCGTTTACTGAATAATAATCATTGGTCATATTTGTTGTAGTCATACTGCAAGACTCGACAATTACAAAATCTGAATGATCGGTTTCACTGTTTGAAGATGGCAGTCTTTTCGAAGAGTTATCCGAAGTATTTTCATCCTTTACAATCATGGTTTCATCTCTAAAATGTAGAGACATTGGAAATTACAAATATCTTACCACTCACTCTCTTCATGAATGCTATATCAATCAGAATACAGTACAAGCGTGTAAGTAACCTTAGAATGATTGACTTGAAGGTATTGTGGAATGTTAACATCCCAATTTATATTAAACAAAAACGACCTCAACTTACTTGACTTCATTTACAAGTAAATTGGTTTCACTTCCTTGAGATTGAGTTAATTGATCGGTCTGTATATTATCGGTATGCAGTTGTAATTGAACGGCTGCTCTTGACAAACTGAAATTCAAAAATAGAAAGATGACATTGCTGACAAAATCGTTAATAATAAATTTAGCTGCATGTATTTACCACACAACATTCCGTGATAACAAAGAAACTGAATTTACCTTCACACAAAAACTCTGCTAACTCACAATGAAAAATGTTGGATGGTATGATAATATGATTGATGGCCTACCAAAGCAACTGTTTAAAAACATATTAATAGAAGAAGAAACGTATCAACATGCGATTAACATTTAGGAGGATTTCATGCGAATGAAGCCACCATATGTGTGTGTTACATCATTAATATACACATTCAATTATTTGAAACACCTCTCCTATCTAAATTATATGAGCAGCTTACAACACAACTCTTCAGCTGCGTTTACAAGGCGAGCATTATTGATTCTAAGATTTCAATGAGCCAATAAAACCCAAGCCATGCTCGTCATGGCTTATATAGTGTGATATTTACCAAATTCATGACAATACAATGTGGATAAAGATCCTCTTGTGTCGCCAAAGCAGTTTACACAAAGTGAGGGTTTGTTACACAGTTTGTAAATTTGCTTTACCAAATGGCGATATGATACTATGAGCTTACTTTTGAAAGGTATCGTCCAGATCATTTTCAGTATCATCGTGTTCAGTTTCTCGACTTAAGACACAGAAACTCTCGTTCTCTTCAGAGCTGATGTCTTCAAGATTTATTTGAGAGTCATCCCGGAGACTATCGTTAGATTTGATATTCGTGTCTTGATCTTTTTCATGCTCTTCGGCTGAATGCCGAGATTGATCAGTGTCAGTGTCACCTTCATTCCAGACTAAAATGTTTTATAAACATTCACAGTACAATGAATTTCCTACAAAACTAAAGGTGAGATTATAGAAATTAATGCATAATATTGTTTCACTCACGAGTTAGTTGTTTCAATTCCTCTTCACAAGAATCCACTTGATTTTCTTTTTCATTCAATAATCGAGACTTCTCTAACAATGTAGGCGGTATTATACTGGTGCACATTTCCTTTTCAACATTTACCAATAGTAACAATGTTTCACCAAATGTTTTGCTTGGCTCATCAGTGTGTGACATCAACCATTGACAGGTAAGGGAACTGCCCTGAGGAGGAGCACTGATGATCTGACACTCGACGGTTAAGACTATCTGTCTATGCGGCTTGCAACCGGGCACACACGACATTGGCTCGACCTTGATGCAGTCTGGTAGTAGAGGCTCGGCCCGCAGCTGTAATAAATTAACACAACAACTATTTTAATTATCTTACAATTATTATCTACCGCTTGAGTACAATTGAATACCGTCATTTATTTACCTTTATTTTGTCGTGACTCCAAGACAGTCGACCATTATTTTCTATAATCCAACTCTTTTTAATATTTTGATTGATTTTTACTTTAGTGCCATGAGAGAAATTCATTTCTTTCATCACTTTGAAGCTGTAAGCAGGTCTAAAATCGACAAATCAATTATTAGATTGGGATTGATTAATATCTATCATGGGTATATTTGATAGAGAACTTACTGATTGGAGTCAAACACACCCGAGCTGAACTGAGATAGGCTGTCTTCAAATGAGGAAGGCTTGTCAGGATAGTCTATGTGCTCATTATTGTAGTACATATCAACAACAGACTAAATTGAAAATAAATGAAACATCACAATTCCAGATACTCTTCATATTGGCTCTAAATTATCGATATCTCCGTGTGAAAATCAACAGAAACTAAAGGAAATAGGGCGGATTTACCGATTTATCCAATGATGAGAATGACTTGTGAAAGCTCAAATCATTTGTCTCATTGTACCGGGAATTCCTCAAATGCTTCGGATTGTGTAGGGAATTACTTTGAGACAGCGTTTCAGTCACATCTTCTTCCTATAAAAGTTAAGATAAATAATTATAGGAGCAGCGACACACGCTCTAGTAATGGGTAAGATAGATAGTCATAGGTAAGATGTAGTAATGGGTAAGATAGGTATTTATTGGTAAGAAGGTAAGAGATAGTTATGCATTTATACATAGATATGTTGATATCTATTCGAATGGATATGAATGAAAATCCTTACACAATCCAGCACCCATTCTCCGGTGTAAAGATTTGTGGGTAGGAGTATCTGATGAGAGACTCGCTCAGGCAGTGGAACTAAGATCTTGATAAATACGTGAGTGGGGTTGTGGAACTTCACAGAATTGGTTTCACACAGAGAACATAGATCAAAGTTGGCGCAGTTTCTGAAAATAAAATCAGAAAATTGATTGTTAAACGACCTGATCATCCATATATGTCGAACCTAGAGTAAAAGTGTTCGATTACGTAATCAATATCAACAAATTTCCATATAGGTAGGATATTGATTACATATTATGTAATTACAATGTGATTTAATTATTGATTGATTTTTATTGTCTTGATTGAATATTAATAATAATAATCAATGTCATTCTTCTAATTTAGATAATTCTACATAATGAAGTAAAGGAATGGATATGGATGAACAACCTGTTCCTCATATGCATTGAATTATTATGATAACGAGAACATATCAGCATACCTACATTACATAGATAAACCAATGACGCAAATAAGAAGTGATAGAAAATTAAATTTCATTTCGTAAAGCGTTTGCAATACGACGTCTATTTAAATGAATCAGACACTGTATATTGAATTAGACAAAACGCTCACTGGATGTTTATTGATTATATTGTCAATAGATCAGTACAATTGTGATCATATGACTGAGACAATACGCTGGCTGATATAAATAACTACACAATCTCTTAATTAATACACTCACTGATTTTCTTAAACAACAAAAACTATTTCATTAATTCTATCGATGCAATCAATACATAAAACATTCATAACAAACAAAAAACAATTTAACATCAAGGTTGGAAATACGCCAGTCCATATAAAATGACAAAATGAAGCTCTTATGGGACTTCGACATCTGAACAGATTACTGAATAGAGTACAATAGACCAACCAGTCATTCTGTTGGTAGACAAAGAAAAACAACAAGCAGTTATAATCGATATTGCAGTACCAGGCGACTCTCGAGTCAATTCAAATGAGGACGAGAAGATAGAACTGCAGATAGGATTACTGAAGACAAGGACAACACCAAAGAAGCTAAGGAAATGGATAGAATCCTGAGAAAGGTAACTTTGAATGCCGGACAGAAGCTTTCCTATCTGAAACTGATTAGAAAGGACAAGAAGATGGAATGATACGGAGAGAAATTAAGAAGAGCTGGAAACTGAAGACAGCTAAATTTTGGTCATAGTCGGAGCACTTGGAACAAAATCAAAAAAGCTAAGGGAATGGATAGAAACGCTAGAACTAATCTTGAGAAAGGTGATGGACATATCGATAAGCGTAACTGATCAATGAATACCCAACAGGCTTTGGCATCAGGAAGATGCCCATCTGATTGGAAGACACAACCGACGAAACACAACACCAAGTTAGTCGATAGAATTTTTAATTTTATTTTGTGGATTCTGACAAATACTTTGCCTAGTATATAAGCAAGCTACATATCAACACAAAAGCTTTCCTAGCTGAAACTATTAATTATTTAACTGACCCGCATTTGTATCTAATCTGAATAATCTCCAGCTCGCAATTGCTACAGTGGATCCGTCTGTGAACCGGAGTGAACTGGGCTGACCCACTACTGATAGTAGAAACAGACGACTGCTTCATAAAGTCATCCTTTGCTGTTGAATCAAAAACGTTTTCCTTTGACTTCTCATCGATATCTTTTAGAGACATTGCAGTAGTATCAACCAGCAACTGTGACGGTTCATTGTTTTCGACAGTAATCTGATTTGCAGTTTGTGTAGGAGGATTTATTCTCGGAGGATCAGGCAAACACTCCTTATTGTGACCATTATCTTGACCAAGTATTGTTTTATTAGGCGTTTCAGTTGAATTTTCATCGTCATCTTTCAACTAGAATTTAAACAAAACAGAAACGATAAAACACGAGTTTCCTTAATCATATTATGGGTTTAATTTTTGTGACCAAGGTCTTGTCATGCGTCCTAAGGAATTGATCGTGACTACAGAGCTTTTGGATGGAGTGCGGTAACCAATGAAAAGTGTTGAAAAGCAAGGAGGCAGTAGTTGGATTTCACCATGGTGATCTTGTAGCCAGACGGGCTGCTGCGTTTTGAACTCTTTGAAGTTTAACTAAGTTTTTTTAAAGATTGATCGATTAAAAGAGTATTTGATATTATAAAAGCACTTATTGATCAAAGCTTTTCAAGCAATCTTGTGAGAGAAAGCGGGCTATGCAGTAAAAGCACGCCTTGCAAACTGATGATTCTTTCAATTTTATTTTTGACAGTTCTATCTGACTCCACCTATATATATATATATATATCAGTTTGAGCCATAATTGAATGTCATCTGCATAAAAGTGGTATTGAATTATCTTAGGACTGGTGTAAGCTGTGAATAGTATGAGACCCAATACACTGCCTTGAGGTACACCATGTGAAAGATTGTGACTCAATAATTCGGTCTGATCAATTCGAACTTTAAATTGCTTTAAATAGATAAGCTATCATCAATCCACCTGGCTGCTCTATCACAGATAAAAATAGGAATATTTAAGTGTTTGGAGTAGAATTTTGTGATCTACAGTATCAAAGCACAATTATAACTCGTTTACTGGAGTCAAGAGCATTTAATATGTCATCCGTCACAGAGACTAGAGCTGATTGATTGGTGCATTACAGAGAATGTTGCGATAAATGATGGCGTATTTGATGCCAAGTTATTACCAATATGAATGTTAAAAACGTCCTTTAAACGGATTTTATTGAAAAGATAGGAGTAGTGGAAATTAACATTTAAACTATTACCTTAATCAATGAATTTGAAACAGCACAAGCTCGTTGGGCATTACAAATAAGAGATCTAAAACAAAACCATATGAGCATATTAAAATCTTTCAACCCTAAACATGCATATCATATCATCAAACATACATTTCAGGAGAAAATCTTCCCGTCAAGCACATTTCACATTGACTGGAAAAATTTCTGTTAACATAGGTGCATTTCATACAGGACCAATCTCCAAACCTGATGCTAAAATAGTTAAATATTGCAAATAACCATACACTGCACTAAATCTCCATATACATTGAGAAACTGAGGAGAAAAATAATCTTCCAACAGATAGCAAATTAATGTTTGACACAATGTGACTCCAATCTACACAGTGGTATATATTTAAAGATGTAGTTGGAGTATAAATATCTTTAATCAATAATTAAATTTAAATTTAAATGCAACTTTAAACTATTAAAATAGATGTGTTACTAAATACCTGCACATTTAAAACTTTTTACATGATATAGACAAATTAAATGTTCTGTATAACATAAACAGAGCTTTAATATACACTGACCTACTAAATGTGGATGGTTCATATACCATAATATTCAGCTCTTCATCTTGAGTATGTGCATTCTAAAAGTTTAGACTTTATTGTATTAATTGTAACCAAAAAATAAAATAATATATGCATCTTCCCAAGCTAACCTCAATTGCAGTGAGCCATTCTTCATTAGTAGATACCAATATCATGTCTGCATCCTCATCCAAATATTTAACACCAATTCGACAAGCATCAACATCAAAGAACTGAGAAATCTAAAGTAAATAAATAGCATATCTTTAAGCTTTAAATATAATTTAATTGTATGACTTAGAAAATGATCTATTAAGAACCAATATAGTTATAGACACAAAAAGTATATGAAATTCTGATATTCTAAAAGAAAACATTACATGCTAGAACAATTTCTTAATCTTAATTTGCTAAATCAAATAAGTATATTATATTATATAAACCATATTATGTTCAATAGGATACAGGAAAAGAATGGTGTTCAATAATTATTGTCTTGAATATTCAAATTCATTCAGGCCAATATATACAAATAAAGTATTAGGCCAAATATTATGTAGAAACAATATGGATATGAATTAATGTTTTTCTATATTATTTCTTAGTAAATAAGTAAAATAGATAAAGTTTAAATGATATGATTTTAGAGTGGGCATTCTGTCTATTATAAATTAAGTTTGATTAAAAGTACAGAATTTTTGTATGGTATATATACCCAAATTAAACTTTATAGATTGATAAAAATCAGCTGGTATTGTGACCCTTTCATAGCTTTGAGTCATTTATAATAATTAATAAATTTATCAATTGACAATGGCAGAACTATTGCATAAATAATAAAACAAGTAATAAATAAATTTGGTAGTCTCATCATTTACTGAGGGTGAATTTGTAATTATGTAGCTTGATGTAATTCAATTTATAAATGTCTTAAATCTTGAATGATTAATATTGCAAAGATTATGCTATACTTATTACTAACACTAAGTGGATATTAAATTTCTATAGAATAAGAATTATTTTTTAACTATCAATTCCAAAGCTAACTTTAGGTTCCATGAAAATTTACAAACAAGTTATTTCTAAAGTTCTATAGAATAAATAGGCTATTAAGATTAACAAAATATAATAGCTACATTTTTTAGTAAATATTTGAAGGATATTTAGTATATAGATATCTAATCCAAATAAGTATATACCTTATATTTGAGTTCAAATACCAAGTTAAGCTCTGACAACTATATCCATTAAATAGAAAATTTGAAATAAAGCCATTTATAAAATTATTAAGTTAAGCAATTATTGTTGATAATATAACATTATGAATGTTTAATACCTTGTTTAAGAGTGAATAAAAAGTAAATTCTTTGATTGTATTTTTAGGAGTAAATTTTAGTTGTATCGGTCCCTGCTTGACACTGTCTGTAAAGCATTCATCAGGCACAATTACATTTACTGTAATAGAATTATTCAATCCGAGAGCAGCCATTCTTCCTTATTTAAAACTAAGCTGTTTATAAAGACCCAATTTTAGAATAATAAAACACATACATTTTAATAAATAATTATCTCTCCATTTTGATTCTGTGTATATTATATTTCTAAGCAATAATATTTTTACTAATTTCTGTTAATGTTGATATAGTAGATACAATATAATGCATTGATATTAGAACCGTAAGAATGCTCTTTGCTTTCTTAATTTATTACATATTGTTCATTTTATGTTTGTTTTATTAAATCAACTAATATTCGCTATAGTAACAGGTAAATATAAAAGAAGGTCCCGCTTCGAACTTAATGCTATGACATTCATGAATTGAATTGAGTATGTATTTCGAATGTTGTTCTTATTCAATAATTAATTTCCTTTTAAAACATTTTCCTCATTTTGTTATGTTGTTTATTAATTTTCTTTGTAAAAGTTATTATATAGAAGTAAGTAAAATCTATTTCCAATATTTTTCAACTTTAGAAAGTAGAATGAATATTTGACAGGTTAATTAAAGGGTATATATAGTTTTTGTTTTATTATTTATGTATTATTAAGGTTAATAAAGATCATATTACCAAAATTAGCTTTTTATCATAATAATTTATTTTTACCTTCTTAAATGATATTTTACCTTTTGAAAGTATAGTACTCACCCAAGAATGATTACTACATTTCCTAAATACTATTACAGCATTTTATTTATGCTGAATTCATTTATTACTTTTTGTAATAGAGCATAATAATTGTTTAAATTTAAGATGACTGATGATCAATTCTATAATTATCCTTACCAAGTATATAATATTTAGGTATTACACTTTACTCATTGATCTGAAAAAAAAAACCAGGAACAAGATAGATTATTTTCCAATTTATTAACAAAATCTCTCAAAATATATAACATTCAATAGATTGCTTGTCAGCATTATGATGAATTATCAATTATAATCTTGAGAAATGGTAATATTTTTCCTCTTCTTCTAACTCTAAAACATTTTGAACTATGCAAAATGCAAAGTTTTAACAACAAATAATTCTGCTAATTAGAAATGCAATCATAAGTGGATAATTAGAGATTTTTCAATAGATTTAAAAAAATGAAGTAACAAACATATTGAAATAGACATCAGTAAGTCATAGATATTGAAAAATCATAAATGAAATGAAATGAGATTTACACTTTATCTTTTTTAAAATAGGATAAGACATATACATATTACATACTATATACATCAGAATCAAATTACATGAAACTGAGAAAAGTGAACATAAGTAATCATTTTGATCCATAAGTCCCTGGTAGGTATGCTACCAACTTAGCTACTTGATCAACTTGAAAGAAAAGTCTTTCTGCTGCAGGATGATTAGATTGATTAAAACAAAAGAGAGTGAATCAAGTGATGATATTATTAACTTAAACAGCCCCTATGATTCAACTCAAATATTAAAGCTTTTAATACTTAAATCATTATTTCATCTAGAATTTCATTGTGGAGACATTTTAATAATTAGTTTCTTAACTTTTACTTAGACATGAGTAGACTACAAGCACAGCGGATCTCTCCTTTTGTGCAAGGAGCACCCCGTCGTCGAAAATCATCTAGTAACTTTATGGCTCGTCAAAGAGCTAGAAAGCAATTGTCACCAGCTGAACAAGCATTTGAGGTAAAAAAGTTTTTTAATATTATTGTTTCACTGGTTGTTTTCTTATGTGAAAATGTTTAGATATTGATTATATGATCATAGCTATAGTGCTATTCATGAATCTATGCTTTCCTATTTAGAAAGACAGAAAGCTTGGCATAAAATAGAGTTTACCTTAGGGAGAGTTATGGTTATTCAAAATAATTGTCTTTAATAATAATCTCTTATGTCTCTCTTTACTTTTACTTTTGTTTCATTTTAGACTTATGAAAAGTTTATAAAAGAAAATTTTAGTTTTCGAGAGTGTTGCTATTTCTGCCCTAAAAACCCTGATGATAAAGTGTAAGTAATATATAATAAAAACTATATATTTTTGATTTACTTTAATTTTAGTAACTGCAGATATCACCATTGAACATTTATTTAAGTTTTTATTGCCATCTTTCATTTTCAGCTGTCAATGTGGAGAAACACTTGAAAACCATCATATAAAGGCGCATGAAAATATCTCAACAAGTTAGTAATTCTTGGATATGTTAAGAGCAAATTGCAATTAGTGCTGACTTCATGATTGGTTGTCTAATATACTTACCATAAAGGCGGGAATTCCAAGAAAAATGCTTTCTCATTGGCTGAGGCAAAAGAGTGATAGTAAATCCAATCAAATTGCAGTATTTAAGTCTAAATCACATCACACTACTTTCTTGTAACTTAATATTGAATTAAAGAGGAAAATTACGTATTTAATGGTACTTTGAATTTGAATTTTAAAAGATGCTTATAATGGGCAAAAATGGAAACTTGAAGAACATGCTCTTAAAATCGGATCGTCAAATGCTTTTGGTCAAATACAATTTTTAACTGAACGCAGTGGAAGTCAAAAACTAACGGAAGTAAATATCGCTTGAAATTATTTATTCAATAATCCTTTGATTGGTTGATAAATAAACTAAACTAATTTTATTTTAGTATGTTCGTATCAGCTATGATGACAATTTGGACAAAGTAGTTGAATTGATGAATGAAAAATGGGGCTGGGAGCTCTTTAAAAAAGATCATCCACCCAGTCTTTGCATCTCAATCATTGGTGGTGCAAAAAATTTTAAAATGGAAGGACGGAAGCGAGAAATCTTCCACAATGGTCTCATCAAAGCCGCTCACACCACAAACGCTTGGCTGTTGACATCCGGACTGAACTTAGGCGTGATCAGAGTGGTAGGTGACGCTTTGAAGCACGGCCATGTCTACCATTTTGACAAGAAGAGAATGACTGACCCGCTGAACTGTATCGGTATTGCTCCATGGGGTTATGTGCTGGATAAGCAAAGGCTGACATCTCGGGTGAGTTCAAGGATTTATCTTAAATGAAATTATGATAATATGCAGTCAACATGCATTTCATTTTACTCAGGATGGTGAGGGTTCATTTCCTGCCCTTTACAAAGTCTCCAATGTTATTGAGAGCGGTAAACCAGTATCCCTAAATGAAAATCACACGCATTACATATTTGTCGATGAAGGATTACGTAATAAATATGGTGGCTGCAAGTCTGCAGAATTTCGAGCAGAGCTGGAGAAAAAGATTGCTACACCAAAATCAAGTAATCAAATAATCAATTTTGAATATTGCATCCTCTAAAAAGCATCTTCTTGATAAGGGTTGTAAGGAAAGTCATTCTTTATCTCTTTTTAAGATAATGGTTTGGGAATTCCGGTAGTTCTGGTGGTTGTTGAGGGAGGTCATGATGTTTTCATCGACTGCTCCAACAGTATTAAGCAGAGAGTGCCTGTGGTCATTTGTGATGGTACGGGTAGAGCCTCGGACATTTTGGCTTTCGTTATTAAGAAGATTAATATGCAAGAGTGAGCTATGCAAAATTTAAATCAGGATATAGACAGAGTTGTTTCAGCTGAGTTACAGCTTCAATTGCTTGTTTTTTTCTTCTTAAATAATTGTATTCTAGTGACCGTAGTCAATTGAAATCTAACAAAGACAGGGAAGAGTTGCGCCAAATGGTGTCCAAAGTATCCGATAAAAAGACGGACGTAGCTTTGGGACTGATCATGGAAATAGTTCAGGATGATACGCTACTCACTGTATTTGATATGAATAAGGCGGAAGAACTCGACAAGGCCATCTTATACGCGTTGATAAAGAGTCAAGAGAATCGCGAAGCGACTGGTGTCGAACAACAGAAAGTTGAAGCGGATAAAGTCAATGCAAAGGAGATTCTCAAAACGCAACAGAAGAAACAAATCAAATTGGCATTAACGTGGAACCGGTCTGATATTGCTGATGAAAAGATATTTACGGACAAAGTCAATTGGACAACAGGTAGGAAATAGGAAAAACGTTTTTTCTTCATTATACAAATATTTATAATACGCAAACGACACAAAATGGATAAACGAGATCCACAGAGGAAAGACGACTCCGTCATATTATTTCGCAAAGTATTCAATAGTTACTATACATCATTTACGTATTTCATTTTTTAGATGATCTAAAAGAATTCATGATTATTGCTCTAAAAGAAAATAAAGTTGATTTTGTTGGCCTACTTCTTCAAAATGGAGTCGTGATGCAAGAATTTCTAACGTATTCCATTTTGAAGGATCTCTATCGCTACAGCATACAATATAATCACTTCTTCAGAGAAATCTATCTGACTACAGTCGTTGTTAGCAGACGGCAGGATCGAAAAAATTCCGAAATTATTTTCTTAGCTGATGTACTGATTTTAATCAAACAACTCATTGGAACTTACGCCGATGAAGATTTAGAGAACGACATTAAAAGTGCCAAACCGGTAAGTTAATTAATTAATTATTCTTTCAAGGGGATTTTATTTCTTGAATTAAATTTGTGACTTTTTGATGAATTTCAGGGGCCGCCCAATAATACTCTCTGTCGATGTCCCTTCAAAGTGAATCTTAAAAACAAAACTTAAATCTTTAAAATTTACATAATTAAATGCAGGAAAGTATGGAATAAAAACACATTTAACTATTATCATATTCAGGATCTGCTGTTATGGAGTGTCTTGAATGGTCGTCAATCAATGGCCGTATTCCTTTGGGAGCGGAGTGATGATGCTATTCCCTTGGCCCTAATCGCCACACAGATGTATCGCTCAATGAAGAAAGCTTTTCCTTCCTATGACACAGAGAACAAAGATGAATGCCAACGATTCAAGGATGAATTTGAAGATTATGCTACATCTGTACTTGAAGAATGTTCACATATAGATCCGGTAAGAAATTACCAACATCATCCTTCTCTGATCTAACTGTCAACTGTCAACTG
>JAYMFX010224562.1:0-10271 GCA_036784945.1 Monocelis spectator | reverse complement strand
TTGGTAGAGAGTATACCTAGAGAACTCCTTGTTATAGAAGCAGATAAACCTCATTATGATTGGTAGAGAATGTTAGATAATTATAAAACCTCCATAATATGATTGTTTGAGAGTTTTGTATGATTGAAACACCAAATCCTCTTACAAATTTTATATGACAGAATGAACTATATAAGTATATAATTTGTAGTTTATTCATTCATTATATACGTATTCTCAGAATACAGCTTTAAATCTACAAGTAAAATCAAGATTCATAAGTATAAACTCCTGCCAAATTAAAGCAATAACCTTTTATTGGATGAATGTGTAATAAATTAAAGGAAGGATTTTAATTGCCCTGTTGGAATGCATAATGTTGTCAAGGTAGATGATGGCTCAATTCTATGTATATGGATTAATTGCGTTACCCTTGACAACTCTGTCGGAATAAACATGACGCTGCTCATTTTATAATGTTCTCATTAAGAATGGAATGTGGGCTTATTTATGTAGATGTGTAATCAATGGATGAGAGAGATTACATTAAATATTGAAACTATTGACAATTCCCTTGTAGTAAAGCAGTTGTCACATCTTATATTCTGCAGCTTGCTCCAAATAACCACAATACAAGAAAATACAGATACGGATTTACAAAAGAGAATGCGTTAATCGATGTTTTAGAACAATTTCTCTATAATTTATAATATTTAAATGCATGACATGACGCCAAAAATTAGTCAATAATACTGCATGAAAATATTTAAGTAACAAATCAGCTTACTGAATTTTTATCCGATGGATCTAAATATCTTTCTGTACCGAGTCTTAACAAACCCTCGTTGTATAGAAAAATTCTCAAAGGATCGCACGAAGTTATTAAAACATAAATTCTGAGGTCGCATTTAAAACCATCTATTAAATAAGGTTTCTCCAAATACTCTTGAACAATGGTTCCTTCAGTAGAGGGTACATTTTCCCCTTGTGTGAATAGACGAATTCTAAAATGGATTAAACATAAAATCGATGTTATTTATGCCTAATAATGTTATGCAGATTTCATCATTTTAGTCATATGACTAATTATGTTATGCAGATTTCATCATTTTAGTCATATGACTAATTATGTTATACAGATTTCCTCATTTTAGTCATATGACTAATTATGTTATACAGATTTCATCATTTTAGTCATATGACTAATTATGTTATGCAGATTTCATCATTTTAGTCATATGACTAATTATGTTATACAGATTTCCTCATTTTAGTCATATGACTAATTATGTTATACAGATTTCATCATTTTAGTCATATGACTAATTATGTTATGCAGATTTCATCATAGTCATATAAAAGCTTACCCGTTACCCATAGCACCATTAGCAGGTTTACAAATAAAAGTGCGTCGTTTGTTGGACTTTTTTAAATCACGAACATAATTTTGAAAGACAGAATACTCATGAGGCAATACCCAAGTACGGGGCATAAAATTGTATTCTTCCGGTTTGAGTTTTTGCATCCTAAATTGATAATTAAAGGGTCATGTGAAAAATATTATCTGGCAAGTCAAAAAGATTCTATGACGTAATAGTTCGTAAAACAATATAATCCAAGAAATCTCCAAATTCATTAAAATACTTCAAGAAGTTTTAAGAAGAAGGTTGATATAGATGGCAGAAGGATCATGACTAAGTAAAACAGGGATTCCTAGAAGAATCAATAACTAAAAAACAACAAATAATACATGGAGAAAGAAGGTCCTCAGTAGGATTAAAAATGATGACCTCCAAATCAGCAGTCTTTAATTACTTTTACATGGTACAAAACAAAAACGATAAAACAATTCTTACTTAGCAAAATTTCTACAAAGAAAATCTTTTCTACAGATTTCCAACATTCCAGGAAAATGATTAACTCTTTGAAATGGTTTCAATTCTGTGATTCTTTCAACAGAAATAGCAATGTCTGACCATTGTAGATAGCTGAAAAGAGTTAAAAAACTGAAGTAATAAAAAAATATTCAAATCGTCTTTTAATTTTAGTAACGTTCAATTTGTTTACCATGATTTAAAATCTTCTTCATCAACAATAGAAAAGCCGGATTCCAATAACGTTTGACGAACTATAGATAAACAATGTTTTATCGTAAATCAATTTGTTTTACAATAATAATAATATTGTTATATATTTCTATAAT
The DNA here is from genome assembly GCA_036784945.1 of Monocelis spectator. Classification (NCBI taxonomy): domain Eukaryota; kingdom Metazoa; phylum Platyhelminthes; order Proseriata; family Monocelididae; genus Monocelis; species Monocelis spectator. The sequence continues at coordinate 8,089 of JAYMFX010224562.1, read as the reverse complement.
ACTAAAATATTGTACACAATGTCTTCAGCAATGGAAAAGAATTATGATAAACTGAACTTTGTAAAACTTGGTTTTGTATTCATTTTTTAAAATAGCTAACTTATACATAGTCGAATTGAGAGAGAAGAGTAATTAATCAGAAATTGGTTAATTTAAATTGATATAACTGTAAATTAAAGAATATTGTCTGAGTTATTAGATTCTCACTTATTTCATATCGTGTCCCGCTAATATTAGCACCAATTACAGGCTTATTCTTTCTAATCTTTGTCTTCTCTTCTTTTTCATCAGAACTGTAATCACCTGATTTCATTCCATGATGTAAACGATTACTGCGATCAAGACATGCTAATCTTTTTTCTAAATGTAAAATAAAAACACATTTCATAAATTAAGCCTTAATGAAATATTGAATTATTTAATTTTAAATAATAGTAAAAGGGACATTAATTTTCACTAGGTTTTACCTTTAAATCACTGAGTATAGTAAATTAAGTTCTTACCTTGCTCAATGCTGGTGATGTCACTGCAACCTCTTGGATGGATAAATGTTGTCATCAATTGCTTTGAATTTTTTCAATCAAGAGACCTTAAGGAAGCTTTTATAAAATAAAAAATATTTAAAAAATATTTAGACTACAGATTAATTTAAAGAAAATTAAGGTTTTAAGCACTGCATTGATTAATTTGTCAAAATGCATATATATTTAGAGGTGTTGTCATCAATTTAAATACTGTACATTGATATTCTTTTTTGGATTATAGTATGATTACATAATCAAAAAATCAAAAAGAGAGATCAAGCCATATGAGGCTTCTAGATCCACATCCGATATCATTAAAAGTCATCAAATGTTGATATAGTAAGTTTTTTGATGAAAAAATAAACAAATCATGAAATACCTATTCTTAATTTATGATTAGAACTAAAATGTTTAGTAACTAAGTATTTTAATAATTAAAACAAGAAATTATATTATTTTCTTATTTGTACTTTTAAAAACAATGAATATGTTGTGGACCAATTAGGAACTGTAAAAAGTTCCAAACTGGTCAACCAAACTATCCAACCAGTAGGGAACTTTTTATTATTATAATATTATTCACGAAGCTTGTTTTAAACTACTAATAAATTTTATTAATGAACTTAATTAATTACAGTAATTATGTATATTATTTTATTGAATTATTGGTTCCCCACTGTCAGATAATTCAGAGCTTTTAGACCAGTAAGGAACCATAAATAAGTTCCTAATTGAGCCACAAAAAATATAGCCGATGAAAATTATTTAAAAAATATCCAACATATTATCTTAGTAGCATTTTAAAACTACAACATTAATTTAAAGTTAGCTAATGTTTTGGTAATTTAAAAGGATACATTTTAAATACAGAAAACATTTGATTTATGTAAAAATATACTCATTTGGAAGTAAATATACAAACTCTAATTTATTCAAAAATTCAAAATTCAGAATATATTTCATGAAAAATTGTTAAATAATTGAGGATGAAAATATGAAAGCAAATCATAATTAAAATATATAAAAAGAATGATCAAAACATCTTTATTACATACTATAGGATATTAATTTTTAAATTTTAAAATAAACAATAATTATTTTTTAAATAGCTATTAATCAAATAATTAGTTTATAAAATACAGTTTATACAGATGTTTATCTCTAGATAATATTTTGAAACAAAGAAACATTACATTAAAAAGTTTAAATTAAATTTGAAACATTTTGAGTTCTACAAATGGTCTAAATATTTAAAATGCTTGCTCTACTTCGTTCATTCTATATCAGGGTCTTCCTTCTTAAACCATGCGCTATTTACTTGGTAACATAAATAAAATAGTAGAATAAAACACTCCTTACAAAAATCATAATTGACTTATAAAACTGTAACATTGTGTCAGGTCAAGTTTGGTTTTAAAACTTTTTGATGGTTTTAAAACTTGGCGAAGTTTTGAACTGAATGTCTTAAAACGCTTAAAACCATGATTCCGCTTAAGAAAGTTTTTAAACCTGATACTCATTGACCAGAATATCAAATTGATTATTTGACAATCTTAACCTTCTTTGTATAGGTTCGAAACTAGAGCATGACTCTCTTCTAATATAAATTGCTTGCGCAATTACTATGCCATTCATTTTTGAAAAACTTCATTTTAAAACTTCACTTGATCTCGTACGGGGTTTTATCTCCTGGTGTTTAGTTTTAAGAATAGGAATTTTACGCGAAAAATTGTTAGCGTTGACGAATTATTCAATTTAAAACTTATTTAAGAAAGTTTTAAAACGGTTTTAAATACGGAAATCAGGTTTTAAAACCTACGAGGTCATGTTCGGTTTTAAAACCTCAATTAAAAACGTTAGCAAAGTTTTAAGAAAGTTTTAAAACCAAACTTTACCTGACCCATTTTCAAATAAAACAACAGTTCACCAGACCGGTTTCGATTTAAATAACTTCTTCAGCGATAAAAAATTTAAGACTATATATAACCAATATAAAAATAATAGAAGATTTATAAAGTATTTAGAATAATTTTCAAATGTAAATAATTAGCATTAGCATATTAGCATTACATAAAGATATCATTATGTATATAGGCACCTCTACTATTCCATGAATCAGTCGGTTTTCTTGTCCATAAACAGTCTATAAAATTTGCTAGATATCCATCGATATGATATTTTCTTATTGAAGTGCTTTTGTCGATTATATGAACTGGAAAACCTATATATAGGCTATAGTAATGATATAAGACATATCAACAAATGCTTGACTCACCATTTTAAATCTTTGGAACGTTCGTTTATTTAACAGAATTTTATAAATAAACTCAAATACTACATAGTCACAGTTCAGAAAATATTTTAAATACAATTACACCAATAAGGTTGCATTAAAATTTTCTGCATATGCACAAAAAATAATTTACAAAGAAATGATATATGAAAACTGACTTGATATATAAAATATGCTTCTGTTTGAGCATTCTATAATATGACAGAAGATACAAATTAATAATACTGATGATAAATCAATCTTTTTTTGCAGAATCAACATCACCAAATGAAGAGTCATTGAATTCATTACGCAGACGAGTTGCTATCGCCTCTCCAATAAATAAGAGACTTTCTTTGTCTAATACTTTAATCAAATAAAATGCAGCTTGTCGAACATCTTTTTCCTAAAATAAATAAACAAATTGCATGAATACAATAATTGTAATGTTTATATAGCAATTTGTATATAGCCGCAAGGGCTTAAATTTCTTATTATTATTAATTAGATATAGTAATCGTTATGAAAGTAAAAATCTTCTAAAGTCATGCTTAAAATTTCGATAAGGAAAACCAATGTTTGGAAGACATATGTAAACCTAACAGGAAGAAAATAGATAAGATATCCCAATTATAAAAATGCTATTATTAATTTATCCAACTGATTTGTAAAATTTGTACTTACGTGGTTATTTCTTGGTTGCATTTGAGAATGTTTAGCATGGACTGATGGATCAAAGCTGCTGAAAGGTAACGGTTTTAAACCTAATTCCAATCGGAAACGACTACAATATCCGAAGACAGAATTAATTTAGAAAATAATAATGATCAATTAAACGCATATTAAATCGTTAATGTACAAAGATGATAGAATCATTTGAAGGAAGATGAAGAAAGGATGGAAACATGACAATATTTTTTTGTTTATTAAAACAGTCGTTTCAATTTAGCTATCAAGACAATCATCAAGACAATGGGTATCCTAAATCAATGTAAGCCTACTTAATCTCTTCCAAGTTTTCTTCTGGATTTGGTGAGACAGGATTTTTCGGTGCAGTTTTAGGAAATAAAACTTTTTCGGTTGAATCTGTTGAGAAATTTAAAATAAACAAAATTGCATTGATAAGAATTGTTTAATATTAATTTTTAAATAATGCATACATGATTCATCAATAGAAATATTATCTCACCAAAATCATTTTCTTCATCTTGATTTTGAGAAATTAATAACCTTGAATCTCCACTACCATTTTCATCATCATTGGATGCATCAACACTACAGTATTCACTGGGTGAATTATCACAAATTTCCATGTCGGGTAACAATTCTAACAAAACTCCATCCTTCTCTGCTTCCTGCCTCTCTAAGTCAGTGACAACTGAAATTTATGGACAAACGGACATACATGCAATCTCTAAGTAAGTTTTCAACTTACAATTTTCAAATATCTATTATCTCAGATTGCATTCAAACATACAAACTTATGAAAAATGGTCAATTAAATAAAATAAATTTACCAATATTGTCTAAATATTTTAGATGGGGCAGAGTTTTCAGAACGGTAGGCCTATAATTGTCACAATCAGCACATGGATTATCAGAGAGCCACAATTTTTCAAGTTTAGACAGTTCTTTTAAATATGCAATTTCTTCTAATTTTGTAATATTATTCTTTCGTAAATAAAGTTCGCGAATATGTGGACAATGCCTGAATGACTGTAGGCTTGACAACTTATTGGACCTAAAATAAGAGGATAATTAAGTGGATTGACTTTATTTACTATTAACAATGTCAATATTATTGTAATATATATTTCAAAAAAGATTTATTAACCTTATAAAAAATATTAATAAATGCAATTAAAAACTTACGTAAGTGACACAATTTCCAACTTTGGCATGTCTTTTACCAATGACACATCACAAATTCCTTGACCCCTTAAAACAAATAATCCAAAATTTTATATATTGACATTTTATTAATATTATCATGATTATTCAATAATCAATTCAACTTGAGTTATTGGAGGAGTTTCATTTTGCAATTTTAGAACAATTTGATATTAGTTGAAAAAGCCACCATTTATAAAATTATATAGCAATAAATTATCTTAACATTTTAGAAGATAATTAAGTATTTTATGAGAATCATAAAAGTTACCATAAATTTAGTCGAGTAACTCCATATAAATCATCACTCCGTGATTTATTAAGAACCATATTCCTTGAGAGCTTTTTTGACACTTGTATTTGATTAATTTCTGACATAACTGAGATTCTTTATTAAAAAGTGGACTAAAATAAAGAGTTTATTAAACGATAATGTTTTTTACTTTTGAATTCGGATGATATAATCTCTATATAAGTCATTATATAATACCTAGAAATTTCTCTAGAATATAAATTTTGAAATATTATAATAATAATAATAATAATAATAATAATAAGGTATATTTGACTTGAAAAATAATCAGTTTTAAAGCAATACTTTATAGATTGATTCAAATACACTTTTAAAAATATTCATGACAAGATGAAATATAGTAATAATGGGATGGCAAATGCTTAAAAAATAAATTTTTGCATATTTTACAAAAATAATAATTGGATGCTTCTTTACAACTAGATTAGCAAAATGTCTTCATTTTGTCATCAGAAAAAGATTGTGAATATGTTAATCAATCAAGATTTTTCTGTTAGGATTTCCTATAATAATATAGTCACTCTTTATTTACATTATTAACAAAATTTTAATTATATAATTTGTCTTACATGGGATTTTTAAAATAATCCATGTGCTTTTTATGTTACATTATAACTATATGAGATAACTCCCAAATGATTTGTCATTTTCAATATCCATATAGCAAATGATAAGATAAACCTTGCACTGATGCATGTGCACTTGAAAACTAGCATTGACTATGATCTGTGTCAATGTGTTCTGTTCATGCAGAAATATTTTTCATAATATATTAATGTTTTTAATAGATAATATAAATCATTGATATATGTAAAACAGAAATTACACAATATAAAATAATAAACCATGACAACATCCAAAACAGATGATTTGTTGTTCTATTTTTATAAATCTGATTGATTAAAATAGTTAAAATTTAAATCGTAATTCATTCTTTTAATTAGCCCCTTACAATTGATACCTTACAATTTACATATTATGGTAATTGTTTTGTGTTTTGTGTCTTTCAGAATTAATTGTTCCCTTAATAATTACACAAAAATACATTACTATATGGTAAAAATCACATCTAAATCATAATTTACTTTTAATTAAAATATGAATTAATCTTTAAATCAATATGTTCCTGTAAACAATAATTTGAAAATGATACAGTTTTCATAGTCATATGCTTATTAATTTTAATTTATTTAAACAATAACGACATGACTAAAAATAATGTATTTTTTATGATATGATATATCAACAAGTCATCTAAAGAGAACTCAGCATAAAATAAAACTGAAATTATCCTGTTAAAAAAACTTTTGTTTTATAAATGTCAACAAAATGATGCAATGCAATTTACGATTGCAAGTACACGATTATGTTCCGATTTCTATGGTTTACGTTTATTCGAGATAACCACTTAATCACGTAATCAGAAGCGTAAATACCATAGATTTGTTAGCCACACCTCTTAAAACTTAATTGAAACCATCTATAAATATTTTTTATCGCAACTTCCATCAAATTTATTATAATAGATAGCTGACCATATATAGCTTATTGAATATCCAAGAACTCAAAGCGACATTAGAATTTTCTAAAATAAATTAAAGACTGTACGTATAACTTTTTATTCAATGAACATTTTTACTTGTTCCACTTTGGATAACATATTAAATGAATATGTTGACAGTGCGGTTAAAATAAATTACTAATAATCATAACTCTTTCTCGTAAAAATAAACTTCAATAGCGAATTCTGAGAAAAAAACAACAGTCTTTTCTGTTTTGAATAGTCTATATCCCAAGTTTTTATAAAACTTTGTTGATGCAATCTGCAGGTTTGATGTTATCAGAGTAGATCTAGCATAACCTGATGATTTGGCAGATTTTAGAATTGTGTTTAGGAGATATTTAGCAGCCCCAGTTCCTCTAAATCTACCTTTGATATACATGCGCTTCAATTGACACATTTGTATTGCTTCCTTGTGGCCGAAATTATCTTTGATATAACCACCCCAGCCAACAATGTCATTTGATGATTTTGTTCTGCAGAGGAATAATTTATTTCCTTTAGTTTGTGTCCAATATTCAGAGAAATTTGTGCGATCATATTGTTCATAAATAATAGAAAACAAGAGCATTTCCATTCTGATGGCTGTGTATAGTAGGACAGTGACGTAAGACGTAAGAATCAGACAAATAAATGACCAATTTTTAGAGATGGTGAAGAAAAACATGAATAAATTCAATGAAAATATGTGATAGTATTTTGATTTGATCACCATTTTATAATATTCAATGTGAGCAAAAATATATGTGCTATAGAAAATAGAAGTTTTGAGTAGTTCTGCTTCATCAAAAGTCACTTCTCGTATGATAAACTTCTCTTCTAAATTTTCCATGCTTTTCTCTTCTTATAATTTGAATTCTGAAATTATTAAAGACTGCGCAACCATAATATTGATCAAAGTTACAGATATGTAAGTATTGATCGTTCCATTCGTGAAACTTATGCCATGTTATGACATGACGTGAGTAATCTTTGGAATCAATTGAGATTATATAGGTACTATGCATCTTGAAAAGTTTGATAAAGTTTGATACAAACCTGGAATCTTTTATAATAATAGATAATAGTTAAAATTACATATAAATTAAATACAATTATTTTTATTCTCTTATGATGTTTTACAGGGAAGCCCCCGCTCTCTCAAGCGACCTCTGGAACAACCGAAAAGTTTTGCACGCATGCATTCTACATTGAAATCAACCCCTCTCGAACGACCTTCCTTTCTACTAAACTAGCTGTCAATTATGTATCAAAACAGGCCTCAATAAATTGTTTATTTAATCCAAGCAAGCACTTTGACTTGATAAGCAGGCAATAAACTATACACGCGTGTCGCCAGAGAGGTAATTTCATAGAGATCGGACTTTCTTTTCGTCTTTTCATATTATATTATTACTATCTATTCAATTAAAGAGTTATGTAAATAAAAATCCTGAAAAAAACCTTAACTATTGTAGTGTATATATCTATGGCGATGGTTATGGAACTGCGGCGTTGTTGGCTTGTAGATTACTTATATAATATGTTTA
>JAYMFX010224507.1:0-10286 GCA_036784945.1 Monocelis spectator | reverse complement strand
CAGATAAATAGAATAGAGATTTGATCATAGAGTGATCATCAGATAAATAGAATAGAGATTTGATCATAGAGTGATCATCAGATAAAAGAATAGAGATTTGATCATAGAGTGATCATCAGATAAATAGAATAGAGATTTGATCATAGAGATAAGATCATCAGATAAATTGAACAGAAATTTGATCATAGAGATAAGATCATCAGATAAATAGAATAGAGATTTGATCATAGAGATAAGATCATCAGATAAATAGAATAGAGATTTGATCATAGAGATAAGATCATCAGATAAATAGAGATCTTAGAGGTAAAAGTTTTTATTTATTTGAAATGAAAAATTCTCATGATAAACAAAAGTTTTCTTCCTAAACAATGTTTTTTTTATTTGACATTGCTACCTGCGATATCTCTTTTAAGCATAGATTTTAGTTTAGTTTTTCTTAAATGAAGTTTTTTTGAAACAAAATTATATGTATATAATAAGCTCTACTCTACTCAGAGTATTGTATGCTGTTGAGATTGTGGACAAATATTTGGATTGCCTGTCTGGGAGACTAAAGATAAATCGATTCAAGAAAAGTGAAACTTCATTTTGTAGAGTTTTCATATTGACATCTGAGATTCCATTACACTTTTCGATACTATCCACAGATAATAATGCATAATAGTTTTCTTTTTAAATCGAATTATCGATTGACACATGAGTTTAGAATTCAGATCAATCGATAAAACTTATCTTGAAGAGTATTCAAGTAACGGATAGCTCTATTCTGTTCCAGGTGGCATTAGCTGCAGTGGACTGCACCACAAGTGAGACTATCTGTAAAAGTGTGGGAGTCACGGGTTACCCCACTATCAAATATTACAATTATGGCAAGACTCCGAAAGATTACTCATTGGGCAGAGAGGAGGAAGACTTTATCGCTTTCATGACTGATCCGCAAAATCCGAAAAAGCCCAGTCAGAAGCGTCACTGGAAGAATGTGCCCAACAAGGATTCGGTGCTTTATTTGGACAATTCTAACTTCGCTGATAGCATCGCTAAGCGAGATGGGGTTTTAATAATGTTTTATGCACCTTGTGAGTTTACCGGTCATTATGTAGAAATAGAACAACACATTGATTTGCACTGAAATCTATAGAAATTGAATAGAATTTCTTTGTTTCATTAGAGAAAATTAAAGATTAGCCCTGAAATCAATAGACACCGAATAAAATTTCGTTGTTTCATTAACCAATAAGCAGAGCGCGTTATTTAGCCCTGAAGTCAATAGACATCGAATAGAATTTCGTTGTTTCATTAGCCAATAAGCAGAGCGCGTTGTTTAGCCCTGAAATCAATAAAAATCGAATAGAATTTCTTTGTTTTATTAGCCAATAAGCAGAGCGCGTTATACTTGCGCCGTTGATTTTTTTGAAGCCAAATCTATATTTCTATGAATACCTTCAAATCTTGTAAAGGAAATGATAATTCTCAGCAATTACTCGCCTCTCTGTAATGTGAAAATTCTTTTTCCCGCATAGATCAAACAGAATTTCATCAAACAAAATTTCATCAAAATTAATGAATTAGTCGTGAATATTCATTCCATTTGATATTTTTGATTGATGATTCCATTGTGTATCATTGCAGGGTGTGGCCACTGCACCAAAATGAAGCCTGCCTTTGCTGAAGCCGCTGCTACACTGGAGAAAGAAGACTATGTGAGTGATGCTTTCATTGCGGATTCCTCTCTCCCCCTTAATCTCTAGTCAACAACATATGCACATAATATGTAGTATGCGTTTCTATTCTTGATAGTTTAACTCGTTATTATTTCCCTGAGGAGTAGTCTATCTAGCATTGACAATTACTCAAACTTATTAAGATGTGTTCCAGTTGATTTCCAGCGCCTCGCTGGTTCAATTTCCTTATTCTGTTCTGTAGTCGGGTTTGTTGTTTTTCAATCTAATTCCGTTAGTAGCTAATTCTGATTTCAAGATATTTTATTTCGAATATAGTTTTGTGCTGTTGTTATTCAAAGCTTAAATTGCGCTTTAGACATCTATGGGTATGGGAGTTGTGGACGCGACAGAAGATCAAGCCTTATCTGATCAATACAGCGTCTCTGGATTTCCAACTTTGGTTTTTGTTAAGTGAGTATTATTATCTGTTTTCAATCACTCTATAGGGTTATAGGGTTTGAGTCAGAAAAGAGAGGACAGAAAAGGGGAGAAATCCGGCAGAAGATGTAATCCATGAGTTCTCTGATACAGTCAAGCGAGACTAACTCCTGTTCACACTGATCTTGATAATTAATTGACTATAATTAATTGATTTTGTTTGCAATTCCTCCGTCCACATTCCTTTTTAGATCCGATGGTTCTCATGAAAGCTATTCTGGTGGTAGAAGCACTGATGAATTAGTGAACTTTATGAAAAAGTAAAATAATTGTCTTTTATGTAATTTAATTATGTGATTCATGATCATCGTGTTAAATTAGTTTTTAATTTTTATGGTCTCATAAGATTTCCCTTGTAAAATTCTGATTTTAGAAAGCATGCTGATGTTAAAGGTGCCATTGAAGAGGAAGAAAAACGTTTAGCTGAAATAGAAGAGAAGAAGAAGAAGGCTGAAGAAGAGAAGATGAAGAAAACTGAGGAAGAGAAGAAGAAGAAGAAAGCCGAGGAAGAGAAGAAGAAAAAGGCTGAAGAAGAGAAGAAGAAGAAAGCCGAGGAAGAGAAGAAGAAAAAGGCTGAAGAAGAGAAGATGAAGAAAGCTGAGGAAGAGAAGAAGAAAAAGGCTGAAGAAGAGAAGAAGAAGAAAGCTGAGGAAGAGAAGAAGAAGAAATCTGAGGAAGAGAAGAAGAAGAAATCTGAGGAAGAAAAGAAGAAGAAAGCCGAGGAAGAGAAGAAGAAGAAAGCCGAGGAAGAAAAGAAGAAAGCCGAGGAAGAGAAGAAGAAGAAATCTGAGGAAGAAAAGAAGAAGAAAGCCGAGGAAGAGAAGAAGAAGAAAGCAGAAGAAGAAAAAAAGAAAAAACAGTCTGAAACAGAGAAAAAGAAAGCCGAAGGAGCGAAGAAGGAAATGCCAAAGTCAACTTCTGCCTCTGTTACCTTTCTGCCTATTTCTTCTGAATCTGAATTTAAAAGTAATGTTAAAGATTTCACCGCGTCATTATTATTATTCTATCGACCAGCGTCTGACGCCAACGTGAAAAGTCTCGTTCAGCGATTTGAAAAGGTTTCTACAGATGAAACATTCGGTCATTATAAGTCGCTTCTATTTGGGACAGTTAATTGCGACAAATTGGTGGATCTGTGCGACTCCGAGGAGATAAGCAGCAGTCCTGTAGTGCGGTATTACAAGTCTGGCGTCTATCAGGAGGTGTATAATAACAAGAAGATCACTGCCGAGCAGATGAATAAATATCTCTCTGCCAAACAAAGAGAGGAACTGTAGAAGAAGTGCGGGAGTGTTGTTTGTGCCTTTCAGAGTTGTGTGTTGCCATATGTGCCCTGTATTAGATGCTCTCTCTCTCTCTCTCTCTCTCTGTGCGTGTTGTGTGTCTGTATTCTCATTCGGCTGTTCTCTATACCTATATGTATATAGGCATTGTTTTTCAATTGACTCATATTACTACTACCTGTACTGTACTAGCTCTATCATTATAATCTCCGCCCATTTTGTAGCAATTTTGATTTTCTCTTACGAGACCGGTCTTGAATTATTTAATGAATTTATAAAACCAGATAAAACAGCCAAAATATAGACAACCAGTCAGTAAACTCAGTGTGAGTGTGTGTGTGTGTGACCATTTCTTCTTCAACAATCTTCCTTTTTTTCCCAGCTCCTATAATGTGTTCTTTTTTGTTGTTATTATTTTTAATTTTACTTTGATTGAATGTAGGTCATCGGCATTGACAAAATATAAGTAGCCGAGATTGTATTCCTTCTGTTCATATACCTATAGACATCACCATCTTTTATTTTTGTTTGTCTTCCATTATTTTTTACTTTTTCCGATTTGTCATTCATAATAATTCTAAACTGAGGTATCTAATTTCAACCATGATTAATTTAATTTAATTGATTGATTGATTGATTTCAATAGGTGATTCTAAAAAAAACCTTGATAATTATTCTAATGAATGTGACTACGTATTCTTGTGAAAAGGATATAATCTGGCTGGAATGGTTCATTATTATTTAATAAATTGAAATAAATGATTTGTTATAAGGACTTCTGATTTTCGAATGATTTTCTCAATGTAATTACACAATATATATAGTTATTTAAGCTATCGTACGTTCTATGTAAAATATATAGATATACCTACCACTCTACGCATTCAAAATCAAAAAGAAAAAAATTTGAATTTTTTTATGATGACCATATATGGACATTATAAAAAATCGGTATTTTACAAAGATATCGATAAATAATTGTTTCATATTCGGATTCAGCGTGTTAAACTGTTCGAATAAATTACAATTTAAAAAAAATTAACTTGGTTTAAGAGCACTGTTAACTGAAAGAAACATTAAATAATTATAATACGAATACCGAACTTATAAATGATTTAAGTATCTGCTCATTTAAAACTTTTCTAAATGAATTTTCAATATTCAAAGAATGTTGCATTGCCTTTTAAAAAAATATGGTAGAGATATATAGATTCAAGAATTATCATCCACCAATAAGAACAAAGTATTTTACACTCTATTTTTATTGGGATTCACAATCGAGGATATAAAAACTCGTCAATTTATTTTTCATAAATTTCTTTGCTCGATATTAGTAGGTATACCTAGTATCTATATAGTTATAATGAACATACAATGAATATATTACAAAGACTAAATAGACTTTTATCACAGTCTTCTATTGAAGAATCGTCTAACCTACAGACAATCAATCCAACCAATGCAACCAGTGGAAAGAAGCTCATCCGCGTTGTCGGAAAAGAGGGCTGTGAATTAGGTCAATTCAAATCACCCGGTGGGATCGCAGTGACTAAGGAAGGTAAGTCCTACAATATTGTAATAATAATAATAAAATGGCTTTATTTCCTGTAAAATATACTAAATATATGCATACATTTTAAAGAGAATAGGCAAATGAGACAATTTAGGTCAATTACAACTATAATTGTATATAAATTTAAAAAAAACTAAATTAAAATAAAGTATAAATTAATGTAATATCCAAAATGCAATCTAGTATATCATCCATTAGAAGACGATCATTTCAGAGACCAACCATAAACCATTCGATCGTGTCCATTCTAAACTGAGCCAAAAGCCAAACAACATCCCAGTGTGGTAGACATCCATTTTAGAGCCCATTTGTATCCATTCCATGCCGTCCAAGTGGGAAGGCATGATAGTAGTTCTTCATCGGACGACCATTGATTTCACTTAAGCAGATCATTTATATTACCTACTCCATTGTTAAAGTAGGATACTGCAGCTGGGATGATCATCTGTATGTTTCTGTTCGACAACCAATCTCAGTCCAATTTTGTCTGATTCTGTAACTGTTCGGTTTTGAATGAACTGCAAGTTTGGAAGTCCCATATATGCAGTAAAAAATGCAGTTATTAGGTAGAAACAAATTGTTAAACAAATTGTCTCTGATTAAGGCATTTTTTGCAGCTGTTCATGCTAAGAGATCTTCCAGTTGGGTGCGGCAGGTTAGTCGTATAGATGACGGACAGCCGCATGTCAGAAAGGTTTGGTTGGTGTGTCCTTTAGAAGAAAGACGATTAGCAGGTTTGGCCTGGTTTTAATAGCGTGTTGAAGACGCTGTTTTTGAACTTTCGAGTTTGCAGAGATGGTATTTGTTCTGTTGAATGTATGTCGTCACTTGATGGTATGTGGGTACCTAGTTTATTCTGTGACAGAAAAGCTCCGGTGTGAAGCATCGAGTTCCTTTGTGAGTGTAACTGTGAGAGTGAGAGCTGGATCTTAAATTAGCTTCGTTACTAACTGATAAATTCCATATTTTTTGATAGCTAATTCTAGCTGTGATCAAATGAGAGTTGTCGCCATTTTTGAAACATGAAATCCTCGCATATCGTTAAAGCATTACCTGCGATAGGTAGTATGGCGATGGTTGCATAAGCGCGAACTGACTTAACGAAGGAATTCTGAAATGGATCTTAAATATCATTTTCTTTCTTTACCGCGAACTGTCTTGAGTGTGACTCTAGAGAGAATGAAATAACCTAATTAGCACTAACGTTCAAAGTTCGCGCTAACGTCAGTTCGCGGTAAATTCAGTTCACGGTAAAGTTAGTTCGCGGTAGTCAGTTCGCGGTAAATTCAGTTCGCAGTAAATTCAGTTCACGGTAAAGTTAGTTCACGGTAAATTCAGTTCGCGGTAAAGTCATAGTTCGCGCTTGCAGTATCGTGGCATACATGTTGTGTCGATAAGTATAAAGACAGGCAGTCACAGGTCTTGTTTTCACTGAGGGTCTGTTCTACGATTGGCTAAACATTTCAACAAGTCAGGATATGTACACTTTTATATTTTAATTCTATACTTTTCAAAATATTTAATCTTTATCTTCTATATGTTAGGATATGGAGTTATCGCAGACACGGGCAATAATCGCATACAAATATTTAGCTGCGAAGGCCAATTATTGCAGTGCTTTGGATCTCCGGGAGAAGATATCTTGAACATCAATTCTCCCGCTGATGTAGCCGTCTGTCCAGAAGGGAACATTGCCCTGACTGATCAAGATCAGGCATTAGTGAAATTTTTCGATACATCTGGAAAATTCCTTCGTTGTATTCCCGATTGTAGATGCGTAGCTCAGTCTCAAGTGTCTTTTAACAAACCGAGTGGTATTTGCGTCACTCAAAATGGTTATATTCTTGTGTCAGATGTGGGCAATCATTCGATCACCATCTTAATGCCGAATGGATCATTACGCTGCCGTTTTGGGCGAGGTCCTGGCAATCAAGCGCATGAACTGAATCATCCATATTTTGTCTGTGTCACTCGGGATAGGCGGGTTGTTGTGTCAGACTTTGGTAATCAGAGCGTGAAAATATTCACGTTCGGTGGAAATCTAACTCAACAGTTCACCATAACGAATTTTCGATTGCGTGATATTTCCAGCGATAATCTCTATCTGGGAGGTCTCTGTGTCGACACTGAGGATAACATACTTCTGATTGTCAATAGCAGTGTCTGTTTGCTAAACGGTGAAACTGGAAGATTGTGGGAAGTGATTCCTCACAGCTCAACCCTGCGAGCACCAGTAAGTATAGGAGCTACACCCGATGGGCGCTTGTTGGTGGTAGAATGTCGAACATCAAAAATTGAGAGTAAAATTTTCTGTCACGTCTCTATGTTCAAATATAGTGCTGAATATTTCAAATCATTTCAGAACTTGCCTTCTTCAAGAAGTTTTTTAAACATGCTGAACAATGAAGAAGAAAGATAGAAATATAGATCTTCCTGTTACTGTATTTTCTGACTCGATATTTTGTTTTCTTTTTTTTCATTTTAACTATTTTACACTGTTATAGTTATTGGCAATTCCAGAATTCTATACCTTATCAATTTAATTTTTAAATCCTATATTATTTATTAGAGAGTATATCAGATATTTTTAAATATTTAATGCATTTATAGATAAATACAAAAAGATATTATTTTTCTTAAAATATATTTTGCTCAAAACGTAGCATTTTTTGGTCATTCGTCTTCTTCCTTTTAGCTTTCTTTGAGCATCTATATTGCCCTTTTAACTTTAATTGACTGATCATGATTCCATTATTGATGAACGTAGAAAAAAAATCGTATACGTACAGGTATTTTTCTCAACCTTCATTCGATAGTAATATTTTTAAATTGAATGACTATACGGGATAAGAGGCCGCCCCTTCAATGTATTCCTAAAAAGTTATCTAACAGGAAGAAAATGCGTCACAAAAAATGGAAAAACACTCTCAGACTTAAAAGAAGTTTGGTACGGGTTCCCCATGGAGTGATTCTCTCTCCTCTACTTTTCTCCCTCTATTAATGACATTAAAAATATTTCTGTGGTATTGTTCTGTGAATGCTTTATAGATTTCTTCCTACCTCCAAAGTTATCTCAAAAAGTGTCTCGAATTACCCCATTTTGCGGTAAACTTTAATAGAATTTTAAAATTTGGAAATGATCAACTATAATTGAAAGTGACCATATCTAATATACTTATGAATGACATTACATATGTCATTCCTTGTATACAAGGATAATCTAAAATGGGATATTCATATTAATATCCCATTTTAGAATTATTAATTTTTTTATATTATAAAAAAGCTGAATAAACGTATATTCCCCTGTTCTATCAATTAGAAATATTCTCTCACCAGATAAAGAATCATAATATATTAGGTTAATATACTATGCTTTATTGATTCTTAACATTTTTTGCAAAAATGGAAAACAAATGATTAAGTTCACTTCCAAAAAATACAAAATAGACATAACTCAAAATTTTATTAAATAATAATACTGATCATATTCATAAACACAACAACATTCTAATTCTGTGTGGATCGATAAGATCAATCATTCTTACGACAAATTCTAAAAGTCATTTTCAAAATCTAAAGTAATTCATGCCCTCGAATACAACTATATTTCCAGATTGAACATTAATGTTAGGGTCGTTACTAATTTACTAATTCGTAGATTTCTATTTGTATACCTAATGACTTTTTTTCTTAATTTCCTTATGAGTGCGATATTCAGTAATACAGAATCCAGAAAATGCATCCATTTTATGAAATCAACTCCTAAATGATTTGAAATTTGTAAAAATTCGCTATCTTAATTTCTTAAATAACTACTTATAATCCGGATGATCAAGTGTAAATTCTTAACATTTAATTTGACATAATGTACGTTCTGTCTTTTTTATAAATACTTTTACGGCCGTATACTTCAGTATTTTTTTCATACACTGTACTATAATTCTGTTTTTTTTAAAGTTTTATACTAGGTATTACTGTATTTCCATATATTTTACCAAAGATATTAGATTAAGATACCAATTTAGTATCTTTGTATTTTACTGTTATTTCATTTAATGAGTAAACTAGATCAGTTTTATAACTGCCTTTTACCCCTTGGGCATTTGTACCTTTTTATGTCCTAAATAAATTTTATTATATATTATGTATTATTTATTTCTTATAATAACATATTCCGAGGACTACGCGATATTCACGTTCTGTCCTCGATATATTCTTAAATATTTATCTTTAGCCTTATTTATTATAACTTACATGAAAACAGGGATCAAGCCCTCGGATCAGCACTGCTGCCTCTTGTCAAGGACTACTCTAATAATATTAGAGTAGTCCTTGCCTCTTGTTCTCTGGATTTTATACATAAATAAACTGATATGCTTGTTTAACAAGCATTTCAGAGCATTTGTATGAATATATTGAATGTTTTAAAACAATTTGAAATGAAGTTTTCATTCATAATGCAGATCTTAAACCTCGACCTTTCATTTAAGCATTGCATATCCCTTTATATTGTTGCATTGGATACTAACTTTTGAGAGAATAGTAACTTTTAGGAGAAGTTTCTAAGATCACATGACGAGTAGAAAAATTTAAGACTGTTTCGAGATTATTCAAAAAAATTCTTCTTGGTATTTAGCGTTTATGACTCATTACTTTCAATTTTTATTTTTTTAAGACTTTTTGATGTAAAAGCAGTAAAATAAATCTTTGTAAAACTTTAAACATTAATTCTTTTAATTCATCAAATTTCGAATAATATTACATATAAAATAAAGCGGCATTGAGTTTATATCTTGGTGATGTCTATTTTTGAATATTTTGTAATTCTTTATTATACCTAATGATCTAGAAATATTTATAAATACAATTAGTTCATGCTTTAATAAATTTTATATAAATGTTTAATTTCAATTGAATAGACCTGTTATGAAATGCAAAACATGAGGCATGAACTTTTTGAATTAATAAGATGGACACCAAAACAAATTATAACAATATTAAAATAGGACATACACATTTTAATATATATTTAACATTAGAAGTTACATTATAAATTATCTACTTGAGCGCATTAGACAATCTACAAACATTTGATCATTATATGAAACTGTTTCATTATTTTATTTCCAAATAATTTAAGATGAATTGTGGTCATAACGGCGACAAGTCACAACAAGAGTATTATTTTGTTAATGAAAAAGTTCTGTTGTAAATAAATTCTTAATATTTAATTGTTATTTCATCAATATATTAATACGTAACATA